>CAUDNR010000270.1:0-34073 GCA_958430865.1 Entrophospora sp. SA101 | reverse complement strand
TAAACTTACTATTACATTTTGGCGCCATTTTTTTTGAAACACAGTGTATGTAACATAGGATCGGAAAAGCAAGTAAACGTTGCTTATTGGCTTAAAATGAAAATAAAAAAAAAAATTTTAAAAAACAATACAATTTTGTCACGCAAAATTCAAAACATCACATTTTTATTTACTATTACTATTACTATGTAAATGTCTCGTATGACTAGTATCTTTTTATCAATTTGTATGATGTTTAACTCAATCAATTATAATTACATTAATTTAATTTTTATTTAAATTTATTAAAAATAATTGCTGATGATGCTCATGCTAAATTTAAATGTTTAAAGAGAGGTCAGTAGATTTATTTAGACTATCAGAAGGTTTAAACTAATTGATTGCAATATTGTTACTAAGCCGTTTTAAAATCTTTATGAATTAGGATAGAATTAATGACAATTTAGAAGACAAAAATTGTTGAATTTAATCAATTGACGAAATTCATATTTATCGTTTTGACGAAAAAAAATTGGCGCCTAGTACTAAACCAAAACTTAACTTTTTGCAACACTTAAATTAGTGATCAACAAATAAATAATATTGATATCAGATGATTATATATTTTTTCCTTCCATTAGAAAATGGGCTAGTGATTATGGAAAAATTGTATAAATATAATCAATTAAAACTTGTACTTTATTTGAGAACAAAAAATTTTTTTGTCTTAAATATTTCTAAAAAAATTAAAATAATTGTAATTTTTACATGATTTTCACTTTAGTCTTTGACTTTGCACGCTACTTAATTTTTTCATAAATAAAAACAAATAGAATTTTAGAAAAATTTTACTTGGATTCTTTCTATAGTGAGGTTTTAATAATGATTGAAAAAACAGTTACCGAAAGATGTCAAAAAGGTCGTTGGAGTACTGTGGTAATTATATACCGTTCATTATCATCTTATTATTATCATCTTATTATTATAAGTAAATTAATTAATTGATCTGTTCTGTCATAATAAATCATATAGGAAGATCTTAAGTTGACTGAATATGTAAACCGAAATGGTCCAAGAAATTGGAAAGATGTTGCAAGTTATGTGAAAACTCGAAATCCTAAGCAATGTAGGGAAAGGTAAATTGTGTATTTTAACTTTTTTTTTTAAATTTTAAATAAATAATCAATAACTTTATATAATATGATATATTTTAGATGGGATGGGCATCTTAGACTTGGTAGTAAGTAATATATTTACATAAATACTTTATAAATATATGAAATATACAAATAATAACATCATTACAATAATAATAGTAAACAGAGATCCATTTGATCGTAAAGAAGAATTGGAGATCATTAGATTACGTGAAGAAGAACAATGCAGATGGAGAGATATTGCAAAAAAAATTGGAAACCGTAGAACTCCCAATTCTATTAAGAATATTTACATGCAAAAACTATCTAAAAGTTCATACAGGCCATTCAAAATACAAAATAATACAAGAAGTTTCAATAAAAATAAAAGCACAAAACTAAAAATTTCAGATATTACCATTAATAAAGAAAGGTAAAATCAATTTGGATTTAATGTTTCTTGGATTTTTTGAAATGTGTGTTTTTTAATTTAATTGTTTTTTTAGTCGTCCGCATATGAAAATGGAGATATGTTTCATTACAAATCTACAATAAAGATATTTGTCAATATACATGTAATGTATGTACCATATATATAGTAATTTTAATTTTAGAGGATCTGTAAAGGAGGAAGAGATGTGAGTTGATTGGGGTTTATTTGCTTTTTGTATTATATGCTTTTTAATTAATTTTTAATTTTTTTCGTCTTCTGTCCTTTGATTCAGATTTTTTTTTCTTCGTATTTTCGTGTTATATTTGTTTTTCTATTTTTATAATATCATTTATAATTAATTATTTATACAAGAACATCACATGAATACAAACATTTATTCTCGTGATTTTTTCGTGTAATTATAAGTAAATTTTTGAAAATCATTTGACAATGAATAATATTTCAGTGAATATTTATTTGGTTTAATCAGTTATTTGATTTTTTTCATTGAGAACATAATAGTAATAAATTCAATAAAGTGATAATCAATATCTCGTGTAACCAACCGAATTGAAACGAATCCTTGTTTTTCTTGTTTAATTCATCTGTTTGTTCATTTCTAATTAATTAAATTAATTATCTCGCTCCATTCATTTAAAATGAAAGAAGAGCCTTCAATCACTATAATAGGAGAAAGTAATAATACAACAACGAGAGGAGAGACGTCCTCTGCTGCTCATATTTTGAAGAAAAGCAAAGTAAAGGTTGCTCTAAGAAGTCAAAGTGGATATGGAAAGATGTTGTGAAACATAATAAAAATATATTTTCTGTTTTATTAAAGTTAGCTATTATCTACCTGTAACATCCACTCCGAATGAGAGTTTATTTAGTCAGGCTGGAAATACAATAACTTCAAAAAAGAATAAAACTTAATATTAATTTGAAAAGATCCACTGAATAATCAATGAATAATCATTCACTGAATAATCAATTTAATGATTTATCCATACACTAAACTTAATTTATTGAATGAATATAAAACAAATATTCAGGGGGCAGATTTTACCAGTTCAAATTGGTCATATTATCAATCAGATTGCTTATATCACAAATGTAACATACATTGTTGAAAAACTTTTATACTCTAATCTCCTGCTTTATTGATTACCCAGCTCTTCATACATAAACATGTTAACAGATGGATTAAAAAAGGCAATATTAACACATTCACAATCAATAATTTTTATAGATTTCATTGTGGAAATGGAAATAATTTTAATAATTTATTATTACCAACTTTTAAGAATTTAATGACTTTAAAATTATCATTTTGTGTTGACAAAATAAGTTTGAAAAATATTTCACTGCTAAATATTGAATCTGTGAAAACGAATCTATATATTAGTTCTCAACCATTTCTATCAGACTTGTCTGATTTTATTAATACAAATGGAAAATTTTTTAAAATTTAGATGTTGGTGGTTTTCCATATGATTTCATCAATTGCACAACATTGTATAAATTTAGAAGATTTGTCTACAATGTATAAGGATGAATTAGACCAGGAATCAATTGAAATACTTAATAATTGTCCAAAGTTAAAAAGCATTATATTTAAAAACTTTGGTAAAATAGATTGTGATAAAATTTTGTACTATACATTACAATTATGATGATTTTCAATCCCTGAGCATCAAATCTTGTACAAATAAATTAGAAAAACTTATTTTAGATCATTCAGCAGGTATAAGATAAGAAAGCTTAGTACTAATTATATGATTGGAATTTATTAATTAATCATCATAGTAGATTCAACAATTGTTTTCAGAATCTTTATGAATAGATTGTAATAGTTCTTATAGTGGTGAATTTTTTGATAATTAGCAAATATTTGTGAAAATATTCAATAGTTAAAAATCAATGCCTATATTTTTTAAAACCCATAAAAATAATAAATATAGATGTTAAATGAAAGAAGCAAGTTTAATATTTTGAAATAAAAAAAGATTTTTAATGAGTTCGGGCAAAATAATTATTGTGAAAGTAGATATTTGACTAGCCCCCGGATTAAAGAGACATCTATATTTCAATGGTTTAAAATTTGGGTGAATTGCTTGTAATAAAGAAAATCCTGATGAACAAATATTAGTTGACTATAATCTAAAAAGGTGTTTCACTATCACATCAACCAAGTGTTAATTATCAAGTTAGAATGAGTTTCTTTGAAACAAGCTCAACAGTTATTTAGCTTATTTGCACTATCTGGTATAACCTATGTAGCAAGTAAGTAGGAGGAAAAAATAATTCTATATTGGCTTGATTGTAGAGAACTATTTTAATATGTTCTTTATAGCAGGAATGGATAATTGGCAATTTTGAAAACTGTTTTTTGGGATTTTTGATTTCTAAGCTTTTTGATTTATCTGTTTCATCTGTTCCACTGTTACACCTCTTTTTTGCTTTCTCTTAAAGCTGATTTCCAAGGCCATTCATTCATGGTGGCTTTGAAAGATATGGCTTGTTCTCCATGAAAAGAGACCATCAATCAACTTACTCAGCCACTAAATGACAAATAGTTTAAACATCTTGATATTTGAATAATTCTTGCCAGCCTTTCTTCTAAACATTTAATTTTAACATAAACATCATCACAACTATCAGTGGATTTCTTTTAAATCTATAAAAAAATTTAATTCAGTTCCCCAATGGTTGGAAAGCTAATTTAATGTTGTTTTTATTAAATAGACAATTAATTAATATTCAAATGCTGATTTTAGAATAAAATGAATCTTTCCATAAGGTTAGAATGTTAATATTATGCCATTGCTTATTGACAAGAATGCAAGAGTATATATAATAATCATCTTTAATGTATTTGAATATTTTAGTCAAAACTTCAAATGGCAATTTAACATTAACAAATTTTTTATTAAAAAAAGTTACATGAAAAAAATAGTTCATACAGCCATATTTGTATATGTATTAATAGAATATATGAACTGATGATTTATTATCTAAAAATCCCAATCCTTGATATTTTTTTAATAAATCTTCTAGTCTAATTTTTGATGAGCTTGTTAATTCTAATTTAAAAGGTTTAGGTCCATTCCAATTATTCATTAAAATTTCCAGTGAACTATCTGAAATAGTAGTACTACAATCAAAAATTATAGCATTTAAATTTTTTGGTGATGCTTGATTTAAGGCATTTAAAATTCTATCACCATTCAACTCACCAAATTTAGTAAGACTAATACATTTTAAATTAATGCAATCATTAAGTATTGAAATTAACTGTTTGTCTAATTCATCATCATATAAAATTGATAAATATTCTAAATTTTGACAATATTGTGCAATTGATTGAAGAAGCTCTCCCCAATATTCATGGTCTCTCTGATAACGACTCCTAACTTTCAAAGTTTTGAGACTGCTTCCACTTATTTTTATGAATCCTGATAAGTCTGATAAAGATGTCCGATTATTAAACATTAAATCTATAGTTTCAATATTTGGAAGTAGAGCGGTTTTCAAATAACTTGTATCACCACTTTTTCTATAATTTATTTTTAAAAACTTTAAATTATGAAATGTCGGTATTACTATAGGATCTATATTATTTTTTCTACTGCTATAATAATCAATTATTGATTGTGAATGATTTAAAATTGCTTTTACTAAATCACCTGATAAAATAAATTTATCGTATAAAGCAATAATTAACTTTTGAATTTTATGTTGTGCTTTAATTAGTTGAGCTAGACTATAATCAATATTAATATTAATAAAAGATCTGGATACTATTCTTAAGACTTGAATTTTTTTACAAGTATTTGCTAATTTATCAATAAATTTTAAATTATTGTCAACTATTAAATGTAATTCACAAAGATCTTGAAAACAAGTAGTAACAATACTATTACAATCAGCAAATGAACTAGTTAATTTTTCACAATCAAGACCAGTAAGACTCCTGACATTTGAATGTTCTAAAATAAAATTCACCAATCTTTCTTTTAAACTAGCTATCAGTGGATTTTTATAAGTAATTTTTGTCAATCTAAAACCACTCAATTCAGTTGTAAATTTAGCATAGTTATATAGTGGTGGCTTTTCCAATAGTTGAAAAGTTAATTCAATGTTATTTTTTATTAAAAAATCTTTATCTTCTACTAATAAACAATTAATCAATATTTGAATTTTGAGTATAGAACGAAATGGATTTCTCCATAAGGTTGAAATATTGATATTGTGCCATTGTTTATTGACAAGGATGCAAGAGTATAATGATTTATAATCACTTTTAATGTATTTGAATATGTCAAATAAAACTTCAAGTGGTAAATTTAAAGTTGACATTTTTTTTTATTAAAATAATAAAATTAATTTGTACAACTTTAATATAATTGGTACAAAAGGCAAGTTTTTTAAATTGTGCACAAAAATTATGAAAGCATTTAGTTCATTTTTTGTTTTGGGTAATCTATAATTAACGGCTATATATTGGTAGGTAGCTTTTTTGTTTGGTTGATACTGAATTTGAATCAACTTTTTAGCTACACTCGTTGATTAATTGCAAGTTTTATATATATTCAATGCTCGCAAATTAATTTATTTTAAACCATTTTCTGCTTGCTTGTACCTAAAAAGCTTTGGCAATCTGTAAGGGCACTTTATGGTATGATTTACAATAGATAATACATATGGTCCTTTTAGAAAACGACAAAAGCTTTTCTAAAAATCTTAGTTAATTTAAACTACTTTTCTATTAACGGCCGTACGTTCACAACAATTATTTTAACACAATATGCGATACCGACTTTAGTTAATAAATGTCGGCACTTTATATTTGGTTAATCGATAACAACGTGTTAAAACTTTATACATTTGCTAACAGTTTAGCACCTCACGTTTATCGCTTGAACACTATAATACTTACTTTTACAAAAAGAAAATCAAAAACGTTTACAAAAACAAAAAACGTAAACCGAAATTAAGCCTCTGCTCCAAAAACCTACTACCCGTTGTTAACACTACACTGGTTAATCAACGTTGCCAGACCTTTGCTTTCTTGGAAGAGCAAATAACCACTCTGGATGAAAAATGGACAATTAAACCCACGGTTCAATTCCCGACCACAAAAGTGTTTTATTAAGCGAAAAAGAATCATTTTATTTTACAAAACGTCAAACTAATGTAAATTTTCCCCCTGATTTTATGAGCAAAGCACTGAAACATCGAATAATTAATTAACTAGTTAGTTAGCCAACCGGTTATTTTTTGCTTGGTCAAAAAGTGAACTTATTTATAATAACCTATGATAAATTATAAAACGAATCTAGATTGATTTAATCGACACCAATTCCGTTAAATAGTATGCAGATTTTTTTAGCTTTCAAAACTTTACTGTACAAATTATGGTCATTAATACCAGAAAAATGACTTCTAAAAGCTGAATATACATGGTTCCCTGCACCTTATCCGTAATGCCATCATTATCTTTTAATTTTTTCACATTTTTTTCAAATTCTTTCAAGAAATTGTACCAAGTTATAATCTTTGATTGTCTCGCTCCGATGATGGTTTTTCTGCATTTTTCCTGCTTTAGTATACAAATGAACCAATCTTAAACTTTCGTTGTCTTTAAACTCCTTCAATAACTTCTACTTCGGGTTCTCCAACGGTCAATTCTTCAAGTAATGTTTTTATTGGTTTTTTTTTTTGTTTCTTAGTATTACTAGTATTATATGAAACATCCTTTATAGTATTAGTATCAATATTATTATTATCATAGGAAACATTTATCATACGAAAATTACATTCTGGGTATTCTTGATGTTTAAAACAATTATTATTATTATGAAAAAATGACAGCATCTCTGAATTACAATTTCATCAACACCAAGTCTTATTTCATTTTGGCATAAGGAACATTTATCATCTTCCAAACTATCGCTAATTATGCCCATACATTTAGTCATAGCGATTATGAATAATGAATCAAGGTTGGGTGCCAAAAGTATTTTGGAGGTAGAAAGTATTCCGGCAAATGATAAGTACTTTTGCCGAAAGTGACGAAAGTGACGAAAGTGATGAAAGCGTCAAAAGCAGTAATCTTCCTTATTATTCTCATATATTTTTGCTTCTAAGGCAAATAATTTGTTATTGATTATCTCAACATTAAATTTATTATCCATAATGGGTGAAGAAGTCAAAATGATTGAATCAAAAAAGAAAATAATAAGGTGCAAAATGAGGAAGTGCTTATCATAAGGATGGTGGTGGTTGTCATCACTCTAGTTTGAAGTAAGTTTGTTGCTATTAATTTATAATTTATAATTTACAACAACATGAATATATAATATTAAAATTATTGATTGCTGCAGATGAGCTTGACCTCGAATCACTTTACAAATACACTATGAAATATTTTGTTAATGATAAAAAGGACTACATCAAAGAAAATCCAATCAAAATTCTTCAATTAATTTATTCATACAGCAAATTCGACGAACTAAAAAATATTTGCTTAAAAGACATTTGCACCAATCGTGAAAAATTATTAAGTCAACGGAATACGATTCATTTGAAAAACAGATTTTATTAGAAATTCTTAAAAGGGATGATTTAGTTGTCGACGAAATGGAAATCTGGGAAAACATTCTTAAATGGGGATTGGCAAAACATCCGGGTGTTAATAACAATGCTGCTGATTCAAAATTTCACTCATTTAGGAAACACTTTAAAAGAATTCATTTATTTAATTCGATTCAAGGATATTTCTAATAGGGATTTCTTCAATAAAGTTGTGCTACCAAATGCCAGTGTTGTGCAATTGGAACATTGTAATGCTATTGGAATGTTCCGACATGGTTTCAATGTAGATAGACCAATAAAAATTTGTGTGTGACACTCTAATTGAATTTCATTGGTTAACTTCATTGGAACCACATTTTGGAACGTTCTAATTCCAATTAGAATTTGTTGGGACAATAAATGGCACAACACTGCCAATCCTTTTCCCAAAGGAGTTGTGGTTAAAACTTTTAAACTATTATATTGTTCCCGAAGATCAACCATCTTTAAGTTTTTTTTATTATCATCTAGAATTTCAAAAATTGAACAAAACTCTTGTGATTGGTAAAATACGAAGCACCAAACAAATCATTGGCGGTTATAATTAGGGTTTGTATTCACGAATACCATGAATACTGTTAAGGGGTTGACACTATTAAATATGCAAAAAATCCCTTAAAAGCACTTAATTTTAATAGTGTGTGACCTCCGTGAATACAAACCTTAATTATAATCCACTTAGTTGGAGTGAAAGTCAATATAAAATTGCAAATGAAAGTTTTATTTTTCATATTAGTAATAATCAATCTGGCATCTATTGTACTCCCAGTTATTTGCCTACCTTTGGTAACGGTCATGATATTCAATTTAATGGAAATAACACTGTTAACTGCACTCCAACCGCTTATAATACTATTAATATAGCAAATGGTAGTGTGTATGAAGAATAGAAGTTTATCAATTAATTAAATATTAGCATTAAATTAATCGTTACTTTTATTTCATTATTTTTCCAATTAAAATAAAAATTTTGGAATTTTACACAAACTAACAAATACGATACGTGTGTACCAAGTTTATAATTGATTGAGACATACATTTTACCATAAAGTCCCAAAAGACAGTGTCACATGACAATTAGCAAGAAAAATTAATTTCGTACATTTTCCTGTGCATTTTCCGTAAAATCATGTATTTTTCCACAAAAACATCCACGGAAAATGTACGGAATGTATTTTCAGATCATTTTCTGAACAGAAAAGCGCGTTCTTTTCATGTATAATAAAATGCACAGAAATGTATATGGAAAAACCATACATTTACTTGTCATTTTCAATGTCCATCTCCTTGTTTAGCAAGTGCATAGTTTTACAAATTTTGGATGGTGCTTAAAGGGTGCAGAGGAGAAGTAATGGAACATCTAGTTATTGGGTACTGGAGCAAAAGTATCATCAATTAGCTTCCTCGCCATGATATCTTTTCTGACATATTTTACGAATCCTATAACAAATTACTATTATATGCGGTTATCATGAATTTTTATTAATATTAATTGAAATGAACGACTAAATTAAAATCTTTATAATAGTTTAACTCTTAAGGTATATGCAAAAATAAAATTTATTAAAAAGCTGGGCTGGCTGGTTGTTTCTTTATTTAAAAATTGGTAGCATTTTCTTTAAAAAGAAAAATTTTCGAAGGAAAATTTTTTTATAATAAATCGCACAACCTTAAGTCCTTTTTTCACTGATAAATTTTAACAAGTTGTCTATCATCTTATTCTTTAAGACACAGAGAATAAAATCGTAGAAAGATTTTTGCTCTATCTTGCTTAGTTATCGAGCCTATATGCTTCAATTCAAAGTTTAATTGTATTTTAAACATTTTTAGATGACTTTACTAATAAAATTAAAAAAACCCCTCTGTCACTATGTTGACCATCATATTTATTACAATCCCTCTTAACTTCATAATTTGTATCTTTTTTATTTTCGAAGATACAATTTTTTTTTCTATATATGTTTATTGAAAAAGTTTACTAGTAGTTTTGATCTACATATACTATCACGGAATTATAGAAAACTTTTCAGGAAGAATTTTTCCAACAACAACAATAATACATAACTATAATAATAATAATGATGACAACGACAACATAACTATAATATTAACAATAATGACAACTTAGCTATAATAATAATGACAATATGATTATAATAACAACAATAATGACAATGTACAATGTAGCTATAATAATAACAATAATGACAGCATAGCTATAGTAACAATAACCACAACATAACTATAATAACGACAAAATACTAGATAATTCTATGATAACCCATGTACCTCGGGAGGTAAAATTTGTAAAATAAAATCTCATGTTTTTAAAAAAAGGACTAGAAAGGAAATTTATTTACTGTTTTTAATAAGATCATCAGGTAATGACAGTTATAATAACAAGGGTGATGAAAAACCCATAAATATCATAATAAACCTATCAACTATTATTAGCATATTGAAAGACATGATTCAGATTATAACAGAAATTATTCCCACTACTACTAGTCGTCAACAATACCAGGGGTTACAGTTAATATTTATTTATTTGATTTTTTTACAAAACAAAAATAAGTTTTTTTTATTTAAATTTAAAATGCAAAAATATTATACCAGAATCATCATTACAAAACCGGTGTTATAATTGTTGAAGGGCTGGGTACACGCAAGCTTTACAACTGTGCTCACAAAAGAAGATTACATACACCCTTCATCGTACTGTCTAGAACACAAGTATTAACTCCCTGGTGAAAAGGAAATAAGAGATTATATTTTTTTGATAATAAAAAATAATTTATCAGTTGAATTATTGAGGAATAAAATGTCATCTTATTGGGAAAAAATGCCTAGAATCACAAGTTATATAAAAGTTTGGCGGTCGAATTGCGAATCAACTTATTTTTTTTGTGTCTAGTTCCTTCATTCAGCGTCAGACCAAGTGGTTATCTTTAAATAAATTTTTTTTTACTACTTTTATATACTGTAACCTGCAAATCATTGATATTTCTATTAAGGTTTATCACAACTGTATTTTTCATGAGGGGACATTACAATTCATATTACACCACGAGAAATAGTAGTATTTTATGTTTTTGGAATCCGTTTTCAATGACATTAATCCTTGTTTGATGATGATGAAAACATTTTGATAAAGAAAAATTTCATCACGATCCGTATTATTAATAATTTTTTAAATGTATGTTCGGAAAATCGATTGAATTGATCGACAATATTAATATGTTGTACAAACAATTTTTCAAATAATGAATTTACCACTCGAAGTTATACTCTTGCACTCTTGTCAATAAAAAAAATGGCATAAAATTAATATTCCAATCTTATTAAGAAACCCATTTTGTTCTATATCCAGTATTCAAATATTAATTAACTGCATATTAGTAGAAGATAAAGAATTTTTATCAAACAACGACATTGAATTAGATTTTAAACTGTTGGAAAAACCACCATTACGTAATTATGCCAAATTTATAACCGAGTTGGATTGCTTTAGATTTTGGGTAGTTGTATTTATCCACTACTGATAGCTAATTATGCTTATATTTATGTTAAATATATTAAATGTAGATGTTTAAAAGAAAGATTAGAAAAATTTATTTTAGATCATTCAAATATCAGGAAGCTGATTGTGAAATTATTACTTGCTTTCAAAATCTTTATGAATTGGAATATTATTTTAGAATAAATGATGACGATTTAGATAAATTAGCAAATATTTCCAAGTTTTAAAAATATTTTGTGCTAAATTTTTTTACGATGCTGGGGTTGAGTACAATCTAGCTCAGCTAATTAGAGCACAAAATAAAATTTCAACACTAGTATTAGATTTTAGTTCAGATGATAATTTTGTTTTATCAATTGATTTAGGAAAGGCAATTTTAGTCCATTCACAATCAATAATTGATTATACTAGCAATGGAAAAATTAATATAGATCATATAATATTACCAACATTTCATAATTTAAAGTTTTAAGAATATCTAAAGGAATAAAGGCGATGATATAAACTATTGAAATCAACTTTATTTCCACATAGACTTGCAACTATATGATCAGCAGACATTTCTATCAGATTTATCAGAATTCATAAAAATCAACAGAGGTAATCTTAAAAATTTGAAAGCTTGGGTTAGTTGGACAGATAATGAAGCATTGGACAAATTTCTTCAATCGCTTGCACAATATTGTCAAAATTTAGAA
Source organism: Entrophospora sp. SA101 (assembly GCA_958430865.1). Classification (NCBI taxonomy): domain Eukaryota; kingdom Fungi; phylum Glomeromycota; class Glomeromycetes; order Entrophosporales; family Entrophosporaceae; genus Entrophospora; species Entrophospora sp. SA101. Next base: position 21,671 of record CAUDNR010000270.1, on the reverse strand, counting down.
TATTTATCAATTATTTATGATGAATTAGACAAACGAATAATTTCAATGTTTATTAATTGCATTAAATTAAAATCTATTAGGCTTACTAAAATTGATGAGTTGAATGGTGATAGAATTTTAAATGCCTTAAAAATCAAGCATCATCAAAAAATTTAAATATAATTTTTGGTGATAGTATTACTATTTAGATAGTTCACTGGAAATTTTAATGAATAATTGGGATGGACCTAAACCTTTTAAAATAGAATTAACAGGCTCATCAAAAATTAGACTAGGAGATTTATTAAAAAAATATCAAGGATTGGGATTTTTAAAATTATAAATCATCAGTTCACCAATTAATTCATAAATTTTATGAATATATGAATTAAATATCAAACACACATACACACATATATCTTTTACTCTATTACAAAACTATTTGTTTATATTACAATTTCAATTTTAAGAAAGTCTTTCTTTACAGGTAGAGGGCATTTATATTGTTTAAAGATCGACATTCATCTTGAATATTTATCTAATAATACTTGTTTTTCATTTACTAGATATGTACAGTTTTTTATTTATTTATATACAGTGTGTTACGAAAATAGTTGACGTTTTCTAAAGAAAGTAACCAAAATCCAAAGCCACATTAAAAAAATTATATCAGAGGGTCAAGAGATTTTAAATTATTACATATAAAAACTTTGAACATATTATTATGTAGGTTTTAGAACAATGATTTAAAAAACTTTACATTAAAATTTTACATTTAAATTTTTCTTTTATGAAGTTCTAGAAAGTATGAATACATATAAATTTATATCAATAATCCTTGGAATTTAAGCTACAAATTGGTATATATTTTTGTGTTAGAGCAGCTGTTAAAAAATTCCATGTTAAATTTCAAAGACAAAAATTTAAACAAGTTTAAAAAAGAAAAACTTGGTTTGACCTTACAAAAAATTGGCAATGAATCTAATTCTATTTAATTATCTTGTGTATCTGTTAGTAAACTCAATTTTTTGTCAGGCCAATTTTTTTTATAATATATTAACATTGGATGTATGTCCAGGATCAATTGGATATATTATTATTATCATTTCCTAAACATTTACAAAGTTTTTTTAACTTTTAAACATAATCAATCGCCTCGAATAGTAGTGATAAACAGAAAATAAAAACAAAATAAAAACATTGGAAAATTTTTTTTGGTAAAGTGATTTAATTGTTTTAGGAGGCATATATTTATAGTAATAATCGCAAAAAAGTATTAGTGTATTAAATAGGACCATTAAAAGAAAGTCTAGAGTGTGAGATAAAGGGTAAAATAATTAAAATGATGCATAAATTTTTTAATTGGCCGAAAAATAAGGTGTTAAATTTGTATTTAGTTTAAGTTGTTTCGTTTACTCGCGTTTCGTAAACATGAAAATCACGTGACAATTATACTGTTGATTCATCATTTTTGTAAAAAGTTCTAATATTATCATTAATATAACCTCTGAACTCAGCTTTCCTGACCGCTTTGGTGAACTGTCCTTCTTTGGGTAAGTTAGATTCTTTGCAAGCATGAATAACCCAACTAACAGTATTAGCTGGTATTTCCAACCCATCCCTATATATTATCCACAATAATATGATTCCAATGAAAATAAATATTGTGTATATGAGTACTAAGAAAATATATATGGGATGAATTGAAATGCATCCAGGATTCATTCGTACAGGTACATCTGAATCACTTGCTCCCAATGTATCTCTCACTTCCATATATGATGCCCAATACTCTGGTGTATACTCCAATATTGTATCATCGGTACCTTTGATTTGTGCTGTCAAGTATTTTCTTCCAATCAATTCACCTGCTACATTCAAAGCAACAGCAATTTCACCTAATAAATTGACACTGCCCTGGCTACCAACTTTAATACGTGTTACCTCACATGTATGTGCTTTAACAACAATGGGTACCGATACAATTTCAGTCATTGATTGATTATTTCGATGGTAAGGAAATTTGTTTTCTTCCGGTACTCTAAGTGTCCATATCCTGTGTATAACTCCAGCTCCCACTTCACTAATGTTTCCCCGTGTAAACTCTTCTATTATTAGTGTTAAAATACCAGTTGCCATTTCTTCAGGTTCATTTTTAGTGCGATTGAAATGTATATATGACCTAAAATTTCTTCTCGTGTGATTGTAGCCATTAGGACTATTACCAAATACATAATTGGTGTGTACTTCTGGCAATAATTCACGTAAGTCGCTTTTTTGGTACATTTCAAAGAAACTTATAGAAGTGTTCATATTTACGTTAGTTGTTCCTGACGCGTAAATTGAACATGAACTCCTCCATGGGTAAGGATCAACATCATATTTAGCATCAAATTTCCAACGAGAGTCATATGGAATTTGTCCTACTAGTACTCCACTTGGAACTCCACTTTTGTTTCTTTTCTGCAACATTGCATCTGTTTCAACATATGATGCAACTGCAACCTGAAAATTCTCTGTGGTTATTTGTGCCCGAGTTGTTTCAACAACTGTCTTACATGATTCAACATAACCGATAGTATTTACAATAATCATACTATCAAAATGTGTGAGTGCTAAACCAAGTATCACCAGTAAGCAAATAACCACTGTTAACGCTGTTCTTTTTATACGCAACAAATTAAAAACATCAATTACATTAAGTGGCAATATAGTCACTAAAACTGGCACTGAATTAACTTTTCTAATCCGTCTTGATGCATTATATCTTATGACAGCTGATAAGAAAAAGAACCATCCAACACCCAAGAAACAGAGAATAAAACCAGAAAAAGTTTGTACTTCGGTTAGAGTGAATGGAATATAAATTTCGAGAGCCATAATGTGATTTGTGACAAGGAGGATATATATATATCTGTGAAAAAAATTTTCCGTAAATTATGGAAATAAATAGAAATGTGCTAGAAAATTAAAAATCCAAATCAAATTTTTTTTGTCGACGAACTGGTTATTTATTTATATCATTGTAATAATCTATTCTTGGCAAAGCCGCCACAGCAAATTCCAGATTTGTTAAAGATCGTAATAACTCTACTCCAATAATTATTATCTCTGCAGATTTGCTCTTCTTTATAAGGAGTCTTTAGTCTTTTCCCTAAAAGGCAATTACCGCAATAGATGTTTTCTTCTTATCTTGCTTTGGAATCGTTCAAAACAATACAAATTTAGAGACTATATGCTAAAAATCACCAATGCATGATGATAAACTCCTCCATATCAGAAGTTGCAAACTACTTTGATCAATTGTTTTTATTTAGCAATTCCGTTGAGTTTAACAGAATTTATTTGAGATTTCAGCCCAGGATAAATTCGTGAATTAGTAATTCTAATAACATCAGCTCTAGAAACCTGAATAGATGAGACTCTGATCTGAAATAAAAAGTTTTGACGATGATTTCATACTCTGTAAATCATTGTATAGCATATCATCGCTATCCAAATGACCGTATAAACTATCTATCTATAATATAAAAGTAAAATAGATCAGAATTTTGCAAACAAGGCAAGGACATTTTAAATAAATCCACGTTCACTTACAAGTTAGAATGGATTTTATATAAACGGCTATATGATTATGAACCCGCATGCTCTTTTAAGTAATACTTATACATTTTAGTTCTTTTGCCGTACAATAAAGATTTCTTGTTGTTTTGATACAAATTTTTTTTAAAAAATAAATTATTTGTAGATCAATTCAAAATTTTTTGCGCGTATTTACTTTGAGTGGGTTTGTGTTAGCCAATAACATCAAGTTTGTGCAGAAAACAAAAGTTATTTTATAATTATTATCAAACAACTGAGAACACAATGCGAGCTTTTGCTTTTCGTGTTACAAATCATGCACACCATGATACGCTAGAACAAAAATTCATTTATTTTAAGTTGGTTTGGGATTGCATCTTCTTTGTCGTAAAGAGCAAAAAAAATGACATCACTCGAGCCAAGACAGTAGTCTATTTATTAAATCCAAAACATATAAATAAGACAGCTGTCCCCACTTTTTTTTTTGAAAAACTTGAGTATTTTCATGTAACAAAATCGAATCTTAATCTTTATTATCACCTCAAAAAATGATGATACATTGTTGTTTGCTACTTGTTACTATAATAATAATGCTTTCTCATGGATCATATATTACAAATGTAATCAATCAAATCAATTAACGAGTTTTATCTCTTTTTTTTAAATTGTTTCCTTCAAATAAATAAACAATAAAAATTAACAAAAGAGAGAGGTCATGTCGCAAAGGGCCAATACACCCAGCAAGAGTTCCATTCTCTTACTTGCTGGACTTTAGTAACACATTTAAGTGAGTCACATGGGTTCACCATTGCATGTCTTACCCCGAGACGAGTGCAGTAATGGAAATGAGCCATATATTTCATGTTGTGCATGGGATATATACAGTTTACAACATTTTATTGGACAAATTCTATTAATTAAATAATTATTCAATAGTTGTATAGGTGCAAACAAAATAAGTGTTAAATACAATGTCAAGAAGTTTGCAAATTAAGATTTGCAAATAAACGTTTTATCAATTATTCAATATTTTGTATAGGAATGATTGAAATGAGTGTTAAAGGCAAGATCTGTGAAGTTGTTTACAAAATAAATGAATGTTTTATCAATTATTCAGATATAGGTGGGTTTAAGGTTTCTTGTCGAAACCTCTTAGTGACTGTTGAAACTCTATCGAACTCTAATGAACAATTTGTATATACCTTGTCAAAACCCTGACTATTGACAAAACCTCCAAATGCGAAACTCTGCCGTAACTCTAATAAACAATTAACGTGTAACCTACCGAAACTCTATTGATTGATTTCTGGAGGAGTTTCGCCCACAACCTTAGTTGGTTGACAACTTACAATCGTTGAACTTTTCATTAAAAACCAATGCAAAAACATGTTCTATTATCAATTTTCACAACAATTAGTTTAAAAGCTAGTTGTTAAGTAATTTCCGGCCAATTAAAAAAAAAATTTGTAATTTTGGTTTTCTTATCCGATAATCCTTGATGTTTTTGATGAGTGTACACTCATCAAAAACATAGTTAATGATAATAATTAGGTATATGTTAGTGTTGGTTTCTAAAATTAGAGAGTTTCGCAACTGTGCGAAAGTTAAAAGGTTACGCCATAAGTCGAAACTAGTTTTGATTTTTGACTATTGACTTTTGATTTAGTTTTGACATATAACTTTTAATTTTAATTTTGATTTTCGCCTCTTCAAAATAGTTTTGGCAATCAACACTAGTGAGGATAAAAAAAAACAACAACTTCAAGATGCACAATTATTTTTAAAACAACAACATCGATTACAAATAGGACAACTACAAATAAGTGGTGTTAGACAAAAAAAAAATAAACAAAAATCTGTTTCTGCTTCTAATAATTCAATGTTAGAAATCAAAACATCAGATGGAAATTCATTAATTTTTTTAGATCCTGAAGAACCACATGTTCAATTCTTTGATGTCATCCAAGCAAATAATACAAGGTGGAATAGCACTTTGTATTGCTTTGAACGTTTAATTTATTTAAAAAATGCAATTCAAACACTCATGACAACATTATCAAATGAATCAAATTATGCCAATGTAAGGCGAAGAGGTGCACATTTATCAGAATTATATCTGGATGCAGATGAGTGGGAATTAATCTCACAATTGGTTAGAATTTTATATCCTTATGAAGTAGTAACAAAATTAGTGTGCACATCTAATTATTGCTCTGCGGATTTGGTGTATCCTACAATATACGAATTAATCAAAAAGTCACATGAAATTTTAAATATGATTCAGAATCCTGAAGCAGTAAAAATTGGAAAAATTATATTAGAGGATTCAGAAATGAGGTGGCCTTCACCTAACAATGCTCTTGTTTTTGCATCATTTTTTGATTTAAGATTCAAAAATTTGAGTAGTTATCAAAGAGCGAGTTTTCTATAAATTTATAAATTTAAAATTTCTTTGTTGTATTTACTTTTAATTTATTATTAATACATGCCTCTAATAGAATTTAAAATCATATATGAAGAAATAAAATATTCTACCACATCATCACCCAATTTTACACAGCCTGTACAAGCAATTAATAAAAATTCTGCAATGGCCTCCTTTTTTTCAGTATCAACTAGAGAAATAGCCGAACTAAACAGAGATGAATTTGAATCATATAAAAATATACCCCAAGTGCTTCCTGTTGAAGAAAATGAGCCATCAAAATGGTGGTGTGATAATGAAAAAAAATTCACAATACTTGCTATTTTAGCCAAAAAATATTTGGCATTTCCTTCTTCATCAGTTCCTTCGGAAAGGCTTTTCCTTGATGCAGGACAACAAATTACTTTGTTACGAAATAGACTTGGCTCACAATCTGTTGACCATATTCTTTTTTTGAAACGGAACAAAAAATTTGTTGATAATTTTTACCCGTCAAAGAATAATAAAAAATAAAATTTTAAAATTTATGTTGTAAATAAAACGGAATTTACTGATGTGACATCCAATCATGTTTTGGACATGTGACCTATATTATTTCATTTTATTAATACTGTAATATGTAAAAGTTGATAACTCATAAGCATAAATCAAATAAAGCTACTAATACTACTACTACTATTTGCAATGCAAAAATCGATTATCGATTACGAAAAATTAATCGATTAACATCTCTACTGTCAATACATACATATAAATTTGAAAAAAATCATATTAAACAAAAAAAAATAGCGTTGCTACGTTAGAAAAGATTCTTATTAATCAAAATCATTTTCAATTTTCTTTGTAGCTATTTTGCTTCCAAAGTTATAAACGTTTAAGTTTCCCGATCGTTAAAAGCAAAAAAAATATTTGATCAACATATTTATGTGATACAAAACCCTTACTATTATTTGATTTCCCCTATTACTATGTTTGTGATACTTACAGTATACCCAATCAATTATGAGAAAGCATTATTATTATAGAAACAAGTAGAAAGCAACAACAATGAAATCGAGGATGATAATTAAGATTAAGATTCAATTTTGTTTCGTGAAAATATTCAAGTTTTACAAAAAAAAAATGAGGTGATGGCTGTCCTATTTATATGTTTTGAATTTAATAAAATAGACTATTGTCTTGGCTGAGTGATGTCATTTTTTTGCTTTTTGCGACAAAGAAGATGAAATCCAAACCCAACTTAAAATAATTGAATTTTTGTTCTCGCGTAGCAAAAGCTTGCATTGCGTCCTCATTTGTAAGCTTGTTATTATATGAACCAAAATTGTGTGTAAAATCATTTTTCAACAATCATTTTTTTAAAGCGGATTAATTGGATAACATTGTGTTTATTATTTTTATGAGCTTTTTATTCAACATTGTGCTCTTATTAGTAGTTACACCTGCTACTACCCCTTCCAAGTTCGATGCCGCATTATATCTCAGACTAATGACAACAATAAAAAGTAATAAAATAGAAGTGGATGGACGAATGGACAAGGATATGAAATGGCATGTATTTTAATTGCACAAACATTAATATGAATACCGTATTCTTTGGAATATAAGCACCATCATTTTGACGTGTTTTGGTCAACAAAATTGTGGGTGTGCTTATATTCAAAACATTTTATTTCAGATAATGTGTTACATTTATATTTCCTATTATTAGGCAAAATGATGGGGATGAAATTATGATTCAACTGTTGAATTAGATGAATTAGAAGAGGTGGAGTCTGATGATTCTGGAAAAGAATAGCCAAAATAAAAAAAATCTTATTTTTTATTTATTATATAAAAATAAAATCAAATTAAAAAATAATTCGAAATATATGTGGTGCTTATATTTGTTTTCTATTTTTTTTTGTTTTTTTTTTGTTTTTTCATTGCAAATTCATACTGGTGCTTATATTTGAGTGGTGTTTATGTTCCAGAGAATACGGTATGCATTTTTTAAAAAAAAGAAAAAAATCTAAAGCTCTATTTATTATTTTAACATATTATTTTATTACAGTCTCCTAATTATATTATCACCAATTGTAATTCCACGATATTTAATAATAAACCTTTTGTCAACGATTTGTTGACAAAAAAACTCTGTAAAATCGAGCAAAAACGGAGAAGTTCCAGGTGTGTTAATTAGGATTTCACTTCTTAAATATTCGCTCACATCAAAATAATCAATAGTGAATTCATAATCGTCAGGGTCTTTTGAGATAAACCCTCTATCAAAATGCATAATGCTCCTACAAATTGTTGGTGTAGCCTGGAGGAAGTATGCTGTTCCTGAAACTTCTTGTTCAGCTTGAGCAGGTAAAGACCACCAATACTCAACTTCAATTTCACCTTCTATAAGTATCTCAGATGAAGAAGCGATAGTAATAAAAACGGACAACACAAAAGTGGCCAATAAAGATGTTGTTTTCATTGTGATTGTGTTGTTATGAAAAATTTATAAAATTTGGTTTAATTTTCGTGATTTTACAAAAGATCTCTCTACAGAGGTTGATATTTTTTTAATCTTGAAGGTTATTTGTTATTTTGTTAAAGCAAATAACTTGACCCGAGTAAAAGGAAAATTTATTGTCTTTATATACTAGTTGGGACCGGTCCTGTGACTAAATCATTACAGGAACTTCCTAATTTGGAAATTCTAATTGGTGGCTTCTATGATTTTGTTAACCATGTGTAATTATTAACTCATAATAATGTTTTAGGTAACCTTTGTTCAATTATGGCTGAGATTTGGTTGACTTTTGGGCAACATTCATCGATTAATTGCAGGCTTTTTATATTCAATTTGTTCAATTAATTTATTTTGCAAATTTATTTAACAACTATTACTATCCTGATGCCTCTTTTTCATCTATAAAGAAAAATATAAGGAGGGTTTTGTGTATTTGTATAAGATGGTCCTGTATATTCCATCTATAAGTATTCTGTCTATACATGGTAATTATCTAATTACCATAAATATGTAATTTATAAATATTGTAAATAATTATCACTTTCCATCTTTAAAAACGTAAGCACGGAATTAAAATTTATGAGCAAATTAATTATGGGAAATATCATTTTCAATGTTATTCCACTATACATGGGATGGTAAATTACCTAATTACCATAAATATGTAATTCGTAATTATCACAATTAATTACTATTTCCCTCTTTAAAAACGCGATTACAAAATTAATTACTATTACAAGCGACTAATTATGAGTGACGAAATTAATTACAGTTGACAAAACTATGTTCGATGGAATTAATTACGAATAACGACGAAATATCATAATACAGAATAAATGCAGTTGACATTAAAGAAACTGAAGGTTTTCTATACAACCCATTGTTAATACTACACTGGTTAACCAATGTCAAAACCTTTGATTTATACCAAAGCAAATAAACAAAACCTCAGAGTTCTATGTCACTCTGATAACTAACTGGACAATTAAGCCCTACTATTTAGTTTCCAACTACGAAAGTGTTTTTATAAGTGAAATAATGAATTTACTTATTTGTTATTATTTATGAATTATTTTTAAAGTGAATTAAGTTAATGATAATAAATAAATATTTCTGCCTTACTTATTAGCAAGGCTCTGAAATATTAATTGATTACCTGTTATTTTTTTCGCTTAGTCAAAAGTGACTTAATTTTTGTAATGATTTTTTAGGATTAATTAAGTAAAAATAAAAAGAATTAAATAAAATGTCCTATCAGAAAGTTTGACCAATATTATTGCTTCCTTGTGAGCTAGCCGCTTTCCGTCCTCACAATATCAATATGTAATTTTCTTATATTTAAAGAACATCATTTTTAGGATAATAAAATAAATAAAATAACAACTTGTATTTTTAAAGTGCCTGTTTGTAGAAAACATGTTTTATTTTAAGCAATTTTGCATACACGCGCCCTATTTTGCTTATGAAATTACTCATGGAGACAATATCTTTGATTTTTATTTCAAAGACGAGATATTGTTTATTGTTTAACAAAATTGAAAAATTTTAAAATTTATGTTAGTACTTCTATTTAATGCTTTATAAAGTGTAAAAAAGCATATTTATTTTTTAAATATAAAACATCAAACTTATGAATTATAATTAATTACTTCTACAATGAATAATTTCGTCACGCGTAATTAATTTCGTCGCGCGTAATTAACTTCGTCGCGCGTAATTAACTTCGAAATTACATATTACGTATTACGTTTTTGGCAAAACAATTGCCATCCCCATGTATAATTCTGTCTATAAAGGGAAAATATACATGAAGTTCTGTATATTCTGTACAAGACGGTTTCGTCATTTCAAGAGTCATTCTTATGAAGATTAAGTATAATAATATTAAATTTTGAAGCATTCGTTTTATTGTAAGGATAATGCAATTTTACTTTTATTTCTTAGACAGTATCATTTTAGATCTCCTTTTTCATCTCCTATTAAGAATTTTTCACTCATGACTTCCTCACAATTTTGTTAAATAAAGAATCATTGATAATGATGATGGCATGATTTTGTTAAAACATTATTCATCACGCACATGAATTTAGCAAGGGTTCGCGCAGATCATAGAAGCCACAAAATCGATACTTTCAAATTAGGATATTTAGCCACAGGACCAGCCCTATATATAGGATTTTCCTTAATTGGAAAATATTTATATTATTATTATTTAATTTGAATCGTGTAGCAAATCAAAAATTTCCTGTTTTTTACGAATATTAATTAAATGGTTTTTACTCCTAGAAAAAAAAAATGTGTAGGGTTTTATAACCTATAATTTCTTCATTTCACAAAATAACTATAGGGTTTATTTAATTACGCTGAAATTTTATCAGGGTTGGCTGCGTAATTCAAATGAGTACTTGGATAAACTGGCTAAACTATTTAGTCATATGTTAAGTCAATTTTAGTCAAGGTAATCATTAATAATTAGGTTTTTTAACCCCTTTATGCTGCCAGCCCTGAATTTTATTCGAATAAAACGAATAATTCGAATAAACAAATAATAATAATAATAATAATAATAATAATAATAATAATAATAATAATAATAACAAATGATTCGAATAAACAAACAATAATAATTCGAATAATAAGAGAATTTTGTATGGGAGTTTTTTGAATAGAAATGAACCATGTTTTGAAATGACATTTTGAGAAATAACTGTATTTTATTTAAAATTCCACAGGCATATAAAACTTGTATCAATTCAAAATTTCCTTTTCGGGAGCACAGTTCAATTTCCTTTATTTATACATTGTGCATCCACTAATATGCATTAAAATGGAAGAAGCACTTAACACAATAATCACGATATATGAATGAACACCTCTATTTCTTAATAAGATATTTTGTTTTTATTTTTAAGACCAAAATGAAATAACATTATTCCAAGAAAAAAATTATTATAAATTGAACTACTGATTTATTAGAGTAATATGCTATATACTAATTGGAAATGGCGTTCTTAATCCTAGATAGGATAATTGGGCAATTAAAAAATACACATATTGTTATAACTTTGGAAGTTATATAAAGCTCTTGCCAAAGTTTTCTTCGACCTTCAATGAAAAGATTGGCACAAAATTAACTCCTCATTTTTTAGAATTCCAAATATCGGCCTCGAATTATGGTTTTGTTTTATTTAGATAAAACGGTTCATTGACCATTTGGTTTAGAAAAAATACTGTTGCAGAGAAAGTGAGTTGAAAATATCAAACCATATTTACATAATAAAAACATAATTATATTGGCATATTCCCCATATAAAATCCCTGATTGTGTGTATGCATTTAATTATTGCAATTTATAAATATTCTAAAGAAATCACCGCATGCAGACAATTTTCGAAGGTCAGTCAGTCTTTTAACTTGGGGAGATAAATATATATCCCCCGAAACAAAAAGGGATTGGCGCAAAAAATTTGTAATTAATATTAATTAACGTTGAAAGGGTTTTTTGTTGAGCTGTAATTCATCCCTATGACACTTAAAATAAATTCAAGCAGAATTTAATATCTTATCGATTCTTATTTAAATTACGCTTAAATATTTCCATTTTAAATATATATTTTTAAAATTAATGCAGTGCTCTATTGTTGTTATTGTTGTTTGTTATTATCAAACAAATATTCATATACAAGGAAGAAATTACATGAATTTATTCTATTTATGATTGATTAGCATTTAGGTTATTAATTAAGCAGATGTCCTTTCCATTTACTAATTAAATCGCGATTTAACTTGTGTTAGGCATGGATCCCTTGGAATGGTATTACTGTGTTGTTGCGTTTATTTTTGAAATAAGCTTATTGTTATCTTCGGCGGTAGGTTTGATGATTGTATTAATAATATTTTGACGTTGTTTTCAAGTAGTGACGATAGTTTGTGTTATTGTATCATAAATTAATTTATTATTTAATGACTTTTTTTATTTTAATATTAAAGAGGTAGAGAATATAATACGTAACACAATTGTCAAAGTAAAATGTTACGTTTCTTGCCACGATTTTCTTCCCAAAATTTTTTTTAATTATTATATCAATTGGTAGCTTCATGTTTATGGTTGCCAAAATTCCTCCGGAAATCAATCGGCAGAGTTTCCATAGATTGTTTATTGTTTATTATTATTAGAGTTTCGGAAGGTTACACACTAATTGTTTGTTAGCAAAGTTTCAGCAGTCATTAAAGGCTTCGACAAGCAACCTTATTCATGTTAGTTTTACCTATCCATGTATTGCAATTTTAATTGAGAAACAAAAATTTGTGAAAACCTGATGTATATATACAGTACGTCAAAACTTCTTCTGGAACAGGCTCTATCCAATTTATGGTAGCTAAGGGTAGATTCATGGATATCGTGGCCAGAAAAATATAATAATAAATATAAACAACAAATAAATTCATTCGCGATTCATAGAGATAAATTAATTATAAATTTTTCTCTCCAAGCACCTCCTTATAATTAAAACCATTAATTTTTATATAATTTATAAAAATAATAATAAAATAATAATAAAATTCATTATTCTGTATATTTAGTTTTTTTTTCATGTTTCAATTAAAATTATGGTTTTTTAAAAACTTGGATGCAGTGTACTTTTATTATATAGAAACTGATTAAATAATTTTTATTATTACAAAATTATTTGATGTTGGAAATTTACAGATATTAAAGCTCAAATATTAAAATGTTCATCTCCCTCATGTACATATCTCTATAAAAAATTTGGTACGGAAATGTATGGAAACTGTACGGAATTTGTACGGAATTTTACCTGAAATTCGTACCAAATTTTTTATAGGGCATAAGGTTGATCTGACTGACTTTCCAAGGATATACTGTTGCAATTAAATTTAGGGGATGCAAGGCTTTGGATTTTGGTTGTCAAGGGGATAAACATTAAAGAAAGCATTCATCCTTCATCAAAAAGAGGTAATCCATCCATCTTTACAAATGAAAAGAGCTTAGAACCATATTCCTATAAAAATTTAATCAGAAAATGTATGATTTTTCCATATATTTTCCGCATATATCTGTACAGAATTATACATTAAAAAGAGCGCTTTTTCCGTACATATTTGCCCTGAAAATGCATAGAATATGTACGGAATTTTCGGAAAATGACCTGAAAAATTACTATTACATTCTGTACATTTTCCTGTGCATTTTCTGACAAATATGTACATTTTCTGACAATTTTTTATATGGTATGATGACTCCACGTATACCTGGTTGCAACCGCTTTTGCAATCAGGTGTTGCAATCATTTATTTTTATATAACACAAAAAATGGTGATTACAATCATCATCAAAAATTACAGCTGGCAACTATGCCATTTATTACTATGGATAAAAGAAATTCCAGCAAACCATCAAGAAGGGCCTGAAATTCTGAATTGCAATTTTCTCCATTATTGAAGAGCCTGTTTACGAAGAATTGAAAGAGTTCACAGTTCTGGGAGTAAGTCCTTTGTTCAGTTTCTTGGCTTTAAATTATTGCTTTTGTGTTGATAGGTGGATTATCTGAGCTACTTGTCACAAGTTTGCTTAGGAAGTTGCGGAATTCAAAGGGGCCATAATCGTCATACTCTGGTGGATGTGGTGGTGGCTTTGTGATTTAGCTTGGGTAATTCATTCGGTCCACAAAAATATGCAATACTTTGAGAAATATATTATTGGTGCAACCAAAAAACACAAGTACCTATTCTTTACTTTTAGTCAAGGGCCTTGTAAGGCTCTGAATGAATAATCGGTTCAAATCAAATCAAATCATCTGATTGAATCAAATCCGAATTTTGATTTTAATTAATGCAGTAATGAGTTATGCAACTGTAAATTGCATTACTTTTTTATTCGTCATTACATTATCATTATTGTTATCAATAATATTGGTAATGGTGGTTGAAATTATCTTACCTATTGAGGTGAAATCGCCAAAATCAACTGGTCCAAACTTAAACTAATTTAAGTAGATTGATTTAGATACTCGTTATATATATGTTCGTTATTATAAAAAATATTGAGCTACCATAATATTGTGTGAAACTGCCTTTTTTTCAAAAATAATTTTTGCTATACATATTGTCAAAATTAATTTGGTTCAATTTTTAATTGCATCTGGACCCAGTCATTTGTGTTTTTTACAATTAAATTACACCAATAAAGTCTCCTGATTGAGAGGTTCGGCCACCATCACTAAATAATACCTTTTATCAATTAAAAAATTTTAAATTTAAAAATACACAACCTTGGTTAGCAGATAGTTTAGGAAATTAGAAATTTTTTTCAAAATATATTAATACCAAGAAATCCATTATATTGAGAAAGTAATTCTTCCATTAGTATTAAATTGGGATACAATGGATTGAGATTCACATTAAAAAAATATTTAGGAATCTGGTTTGAATTGAATTGACTCACAAATCGAATTAAATTGTATCAAATTCAGTTTTTTTTTTGATTTGAATCGAATTGAATCACTCAAAATTTGTTTCATTTTGTTTCGTTTGGAGTATTAGGTTTTGGATCCAAGCAATATTCTCCCATGCAGTTCCATTGCTTCACAAACCCCAAGCATTTGCATGAAATGAAAGGATGTTTTATTAAATCTGACAGTAAAAGGAGTTAGTGTTATATTACATTGAATAAACAGCAGTCACCAATATCGGGTAAATGCAATTTCATACATTTTCTTGATTTATAATGAACCCTGTTTTTTATTCGATAATAATAATTGCTTGAAATTCTCCTCGTACAGAATTAAAACATTTGATTTTTCTATTTTCCTATAAATATTCATCACATAATATTAATAATATAATAACTATAATGTTACCATTCGAAAAAAGTGCTAGATTACCTTTTGAGCTAATTTTATATCATCAATTGTAATTATGTCAGGAATCAATTCATTATTTTTTATTAAATAATCTCGTAGCACTCCTGGCAATAACCCACATTCAATCTTTGGAGTTTTCCAAATACTTTTTTGTTCATTGTTGATATAAAATTCGACAGCAATGTTGGTAATAGTACATTCAGTGATTTGCTTTTTCTCATTATATAAAAGTACATCAAATAAATTGCCATATTTATTATTATTTAAAAGTCTACGATTGCGTGCTTCATTATAAATATCACGATTTGTTGTTTTATGATATAAAAAAATGTTGTCTGATGAAACTGATTGTTGGTTGTCTAAAATTATTTCCACAGGCTCTATAATTAATCAATAATTAATTTCTTGGAAATTTCGCAATTCAAATCAAAAAGAAATATACTCATTTACCAGCAATAATTGGTTCAAATTTTCTAAAAAAAAAAGAAAACTCTCCATCTTTATCAACACATAGTTTTACAATTTGTTTAACATTTTCTCCAAGTTTGCTGTGTTCTTTGATAGCATCAAGCAATAAATTTTCAAAATGATTGTTGATATTTTGTAATTTTGTTAAACATTTTATAAAATTATTCTCCAAGAATTCTGGATTATTTGAAAAAAACTCAACAGAGTTTAAAAGTCTTTTAAAATGTCCTTCAAGATATGCAAATTCTTTTTTTGAAGGTTCATAATAAATACTTTCAAAAAGTTGAAAATTTTTTTTGTAATGTTCATTCATCATCAATCATCGTTGATTATTACTATTTATATATATAATATATATAAATCGGAAAATTTAAAATTTTTTTTTTCAATAATAATAAAAAAAATGATGAATTTTACGCACTTGAAGTTTTACCCAACATATTCAAATACATCAAAGAGGATTATAAATCATTTTATTCTTGCTATCAACTCATCTAATGGAAGTTCTAATCCATAACTATGAGCCTCCAACTGATTCTCTCCATGGAGAAATTGATGCTTGAGTGGTTCTTCATTAAATTTTGCTACACATCTTCAGTTTGAATCGAAGTCAACATTGAATCAGGATCTTGAACCAATTGCCCAAGGATAAATTTAATCTCATCAGATTGAGGTGCCGAGATTCTATATAAGTGTCCTACCACTACTATCTAGGTTTATACCCTTCCCAGGGCATATGATTAAATTTTCAAAAATATTCTTTCACAAATTGTTCAGATATGATGTTGCTTTAATTGGTCATTTTGTATCAACATATTAATTCCAATGAATTGCTATCTATTACTATTACTATGCTAAAAAAAAAAGAAAAATCATTCGGAAGTGGCGTAGTAAATCACATGATCAAAGTTTTGACATTCATAATTTCGCCCTCATCCTCTCTAGTTGACATACTTTTTTTGCTTAGTATTAGGAGGAAGTGAGGGATTTGAATTATTGTAATAGATTGCATAGACTTATCATAATAACAAGCAAAAATGAATTGCACCTACATAACAAAGTCAGGTCAGGTTTTAAGCTTCTAGAGAGTCGGCTACACAATGTCCCAAAATCCCTCAGTGACATTGTATTGAATCATTTTTCTCAAATTCTATATGTGCTGGAAATATATTGATCACTTGATTCAATCAGGTGACTTTTTGATGCAATTTAATTGAGTCATATGAAAAATATAAATAATTGAGTCAGATGCGATTAAAAATTGAGATTTTGGGAATTGAATCAAGGGTTTTGACTTTTGTCTTGTCAAGGGTTTAGTCTTTTGTCATTTTTTAATGCATTTGATGAAATAGTTTCTCAATTCCAAAAACATTTTGTCATACAACATTACATGGGTGCTGTCTTTCCAGACTTTACTATTACAGTATGCAACAATTATGTGATTATGCAACCATTTTTGATGTTTTAAATTTTAAATTTTGATTATTTGGCAATTTTACTTGATTATGCAATGTTATGCAAATTCATCATCCTGTGCAGATGAAAAATTTGTACAAAAAAAAAAATAAAATGAAAATAAAAGGAAGAATATTCGGTCGGTTTAACTATGTCTTCAATGAATAGGACAAAAAAAGCAAAATGAGTCAAATAATGATGCATATGGCTTAAGGCGAGTCACTTCTTTATGGTTAATCAAAAATTTTCATTATTTATCATTAATTATACAAACTCGCTTTTATTTTTAATTTTTCAGTTATAAAAATCAGATATGAAATTAGATCCCGATTATTCATTGTATATCATGTCATCATCAATGATGCATTTTGGCATTTAACATTAATAATTAATATTAGTCATTCATTATTAATCATTCTATTTATTATATTTTATTGGACAAAATCATGTAAAAAGTCATGTTGTTTGTAATACTTCAAGAAGTATAAATATACTTGAAATTTCCTTCAAATATACATTTAATAATAAAAACTATAATCAATTAATAAAGCTAGTGTGGTTGATTCATAATCCTTTATGGTGATTAATGGTTTGGCCAACCCTTTTGGCTTTACTATATTGCTTGTAGTGATGCTCAAGTAGTATATTTCTATTTTTTTTTTTAGAGCATACAAATCTGGAATAAGGTTGCGGGAGAAACTCCTCCAGAAATCAATCGACAGAGTTTCGACAGGTTACACATTAATTGTTTATTAGAGTTTCGGCAGAGTTTCGCATTTGGGGTTTTCGCCAATCATCAGAGTTTCGACAGGTTACACATTAATTGTTCATTAGAGTTTCGACAGAGTTTCGACAGTCATTAAGAGGTTTCGCCCACAACCTTAATCTGGAAAGAAAACTGAGACACTTGACCAGAACTTGCCTGCAATAATAGAAAACCTTGCCCTTGACCAGAACTAGGGTTTCTATTCAGATACAATGAATAATTTGAATCAATGAATAATTTGAATAATTTGAAATAAACAAATGATTTGAAATAAACAAATGATTTGAAATAAAACAAATGATTTGAAATAAAACAAATGATTTGAAATAAAACAAATGATTCAAAATAAAACAAATGATTCAAATAAGAATTTGCATTACGAATTTACGAATACAGGTGATATTTATATTGCCAAAACAAGTTAATTGTCACTTAAAATTTAGTAATTAATCGTTACGGATCAATTATAAAAATATTATTCGTCGCCGGACGTGACATAAACCGTCCCCATCCCTACAGATTTGTGATGTATTTCACAAATCCTGTGGAAATCACACATAGAAAATTTATGTGACCATTTCATATCAGGGATGACCATCCCGTCAATAGGTTTTGTCTGATGGTGGCTGAGGGAACATGATTCTCCATTTGATGGTTACAATGGTGTAATCTGATACTTAATGACCAAATTATACAATATTTTTCCATGATGGAATGTCTGCATCGATTGCATTAAGTGAGATGTTTCTTTTTTTCATGTACAGTCAAACCTCGTTTCAATGGATCTATGGGACTGACCACCTAAATCCGTTGAAACGAAAAATCCGTCGAAACGAGATAATGATCTACAGGATCAACAGGAAAATTTTAATAATAATAAAGTTTTTTGTGATTTAAATATAATAAATAATACTTGATATAATTTACAAAAAATTAAATGCTAATTAATAGTCAGTTATTTACTGAAAAAACTAGTAACGTTTGTTGTATTGAATTTTGAATACTATATGAATTTATTGTTTTTTTTTTCAATGATTTTAAAGCTTTTAATTCATTATAATCTGCTTGTATATTATTTTGTTCAAGAAAATTAAAAGCAGTTTCAAAAGCTTTTTCACATTTTTTGGAAGAAGAAGATAGTTGTTGAGACATTTTAATTTCGTAGAATTTAGAGATTTATTAATTTAAAGAAATCAAAGAAAATGTTGATTATGTAGAATTATTAGAAGATATTTATTTATTATCAATTTAGAAATATGGAAAATTTGATTAATATTATTATTTAGTGATATGTGTTTAATTATTTGTGCAAAATCATTATTTAGAAATATGGAAAATTTTGATTAATATTATTTGGTAATGTGTGTTTAATTATTTGTGCAAAATCATTATTTAGAAATATGGAAAGTTTTGATTAATATTATTATTTAGTAATAGTAATAGTAATATGAGAATTATTCATTAGAATTATTCAATTTGTTTATATTATTATTTAGCAATGAATTAATCTTAACATAGTAATGTGTTTTTTTTTATAAAATCTATATCACGTGAATCCGTTGTAACGCGATTAGTACTTATTACTAAAATCCTACCAAAAAATCCATTGTCTGTTGAAACGCGATTTAATTATAAAATCCGTTGAAATAAGAATTTTTTAATTAATAAAATCAAGGGGTAAAACCAATAATCCGTTGAAACGAGGGTTTTGATTGTACATTGCTTACAAAGTCAACTACAAATTTTGTTCAGAAATATGGAAAACTTCAAACAGAACATGGACTGGTGATTAACTCAAAACTGTATTACAAGGGTATGTAGCACATACAAATTTTTGTGTTGCTTTATGTACATTACTAATTCATAATCTTACCATTTTATCAGCAATCAAGTTTAGTCAAGTTTAGTCAAGATGATTATTACTAAATTAGGCTTTTAACACTTTATGCTGCCAGCCCTGTTTGTATCATAAACTGAATTTTGATAAGCTGATCCTATTTTTGTGATTCCCAAAAGTTCAGCTTATTGAGGTTTGACTGTAGTTATTCTTTGACATTTCTATTAAGTAAACTCATATTTACAAGTTTTAATAAATTCTATTAATCAAACATCAACTCTAATCAACTCCTTACATCCAATATTAATATTGCTCATAAAAATCAATCATTTTTCACACCATAATAAAGTTTTACTATAAAATGTTTGGCCTCCATAATTAAAATTTAATATATTAGTATAAACCATACTTTATTTGTTAAAATAAATGATAGTAGTATAAAGACATACTTTAGGAAGCAAAGTGAACATGATTCTATAAATATTTATTTACCTTCGCACACACTAACAAATTTCTACATATATGAATATAAAGTCAAAATTTGACTCTAAGGCTGAGATTATTTTCAGTTTTATTAACAACTTGCTTCAAAAAGTTTTTAAAGATACATATGACAAAGAAGTTATGTACTAAATTTGGTGGCAATTGCTAACAACAAGGGTGTCAAACGAGGGTATGAAGACATTCAATTCGAAATTTTATTAATAAAAAATTGTATAGATCACTGGAAAATAAACTTCATTGTTGATCTGTAGGACATGTCACACAACTAATACAATCAGGATTATTACCAAATATGGAATTTCTAAATATTGTAATGATAGACAATCTAGCAAAAAAACAAAATAAAAATGAAATTAAAATAATATAACTTCCAAAATTATGTATTATGTTTTTTTTAACTGCTTTACAAGCCTATCAAAAAATAATCATAAAATTACCATAATAATTTTTGAATATACTGATGAATTGTTCAAGTTATCAACCTGTCACTCATTTATTGGGAAACTTGTTATTAAAATTATAAGCTAATAAATAGTATCATGAAATATATTATAAATCAATTCATAAAAAATTCTATGCCAAATTTTGTATATGCATGTGTATATATATTATATTACTGTTCTATCTGCTTATCATTCACTCACTATTATAATTGTTTTAATTTCATTCCACTATTGCTTGTAAATAATTTTAATATGATTGGAACTATAAAAATGAATAAATTATTGAGAATTTGTTACAATGTTTAATTTTGTAAAAGCATACTTTGAATAATTACTTAGCAAATAGTTTTTAAATGATCTTTTGCTTCATTCTCCATTGCATTTAACATATTTATCTCAAATGATTCTCAGAATATTTCTCAGCAAGTGCAGCAAATGAGCAAGGTGCAATTGATCTTGACATTTTATGCATTTATCTACTAAAGTTCAAAATAGAAAAAACCTTAAATTTAAACTCCTGGCACTTAAATTTCTTTAAATCTATGTAAAGGCTTACTTTGAACAAATTAATAGGTTTTTGTAGATTTTTAGGAGATTATGAAAAAGCAAGTTTAATACTGTTGTTACCAGAATTAAATGACGACGAAGATAATTTGGCCAAATCCTTTAATTTCGGGTCAAATTAAATTTTATTTCTATTTTTATTTTTATTTTTATTTTTATTATCTATTCTTATTTTCATTACTCTTATTTTTATTATTTTTATTTTATTAATTCTAATTATTTATTGATAACGTGTATAATTATTATCATCAGAATTCA
>CAUDNR010000269.1:82762-128115 GCA_958430865.1 Entrophospora sp. SA101 | reverse complement strand
CAAAATAGTGTTAATTCTTTTGATGATTTGGACTTAGAAGAAAATGATGAAGGAGAAGATAACATAATTGAAACAAGTGATGATGAAAATATTTCTTTAAACTCTAATATAGATTCAATTCTAAATAATCATTTATTATCATTTAAAATTTTAGAAGCTAAATAATGAATGTCATTTTTTTATTTGTATTTTATTATATATAAGTTAATTTTATTTATTATTCATCTTTTTTATCTTTTTTAAAGTATTGTTAACGGTAAAATAAAATTTAAAAAAAATTTATTTTGGTAATGATTGTCATTTTACACAAAATGAAATAAGCCAATCACAGGGAAAGCCCGCTATGTTCTGAACTATGTTTGATGATCAACCATTGTGACCAACCCCAATAAATTATGCACAATTTTATCAGAAAAAATTTCCGACTGATAATTGGTTGGGTTTGAAAAAAAATTTTTATTTCGATTATTAAAGAGGAAAAAGTAAAAATTTATATTCACAATTCAAAAATTTGAATTGATAGTTAATTAACTCAAAACAAAATTTCTTTATAAAACAAAGCTTTTTGAATCGCTCTTGGTTTGAAAAATAGATAGCGACACTCATTATGGCTTTTATTTCTTTATTTTACTTTAGATAAAAAAGACTGTTGTTGAAATCATATCAAATAAAAAATAAAAAAAATAAATAATCAAAATGGTTAGAATCTCAGTTTTGGTATGTATATAATAAATATCCATTTTCTACACAGACATGTTGACGGTAATGGTAGTAATGATGATGAATGGGTTTTTAAAATAAAATTAATTAATTTTTTAATAATAGAATGATTGTCTTAATAACATTGTTAATGCTGAAAAACGTGGCAAACGTCAAGTATTAGTTCGTCCATCATCAAAAGTGGTCATTAAGTTCTTGCGTGTAATGCAAAAACATGGTAATTAAATCAATTATCATATATAGCGTGTTTGATGATATATATACTAATTACCATTATACCACCGCTAACATATATATATACTTACGCTTATAATTCTGCATACATATGTGTATATAAAACACACGCGCACACCTACCTATTTCTCTCTTTAATTATATATATATTAAAGAATATATTGACGAATTTGAAGTGATTGATGATCATCGTTCAGGAAAAATTGTAATTCAATTAAATGGTCGCTTAAACAAATGTGGTGTCATTTCACCACGTTTCAATACAAAAATAGATGATATTGAAAAATGGGTTAATAATTTATTACCATCTCGTCAATTTGGTTTTTTAGGCAAGTATAAATAACAATAATAAAAATGATTGAAAAGTTTTTTTGGTGCGTTTTTATGTATTTTGTTAATGATATTTATTTTTTTTTTTGATATATAGTGTTGACTACTAGTGCTGGTATTATGGATCACCATGAGGCAAGAAGAAAACACACTGGTGGTAAAATTCTTGGTAAATATACTTTTTTTTCTTTTCTTCCTTTTTTCTTTGATTTTTTACTAATATATCTTATAATTATTATGGATTTTATTTATAGGATTTTTTTATTAAAATAAAATAATAATAAACATGTCATTACATTTGTTTAAATTAAATTAATATTATTATCAATTACAAAAAAATAAAAGTAATTATTATTATTATTAAAATTATTTAAGGTGAAAAATTTTACAGTTTGTTTTCTACAACTAACTATTAGTAAATGCTATGTAAATCAAACTATTTCTATAATAATTATGAACTTCTCTTTTCATCCCAGTTTATTACTCTTTTGTATAACGAACAAAGACAGAAAATACATGTAGAATGGAAGGTTCTCTATGGATGTATTGGTTTTTCTTGAAATCAATCAGTAATCATTAATGAATGATTCAATTCCTCTAGCTAGTTGGTGGGCCTATAATTCATCTATCACCTTGAGTCTTTATCAATAGCCATAATCTTTTCTCTTGAAGGCCTACTACTATGTATGATTCATTAAACATTACAGACATAAATATCATAATAACAAATCTTTATCTTTTTTATTGTATTATTTTAAAATATGCAAAGGATAAAAAAATATAATTAATAATTAAAATAATAGGGCAAAAGAAGTATTGGGAATGCAGTTTTTCAGAACAATTAACTATACATAGAAATTATAAGTGAATAGGTCAACAAAATATGGTCATGGTTTTAAAAGTTTCTAGATGTTTTGGAACCACTACTTTCTACTTAATATAAACTTTATTATTAGAAAAACTTTATATGCTTTAACAATATAATTTTGAAATGTTACACCAATTTTCATATTATGTGGGTGACCAAACAATAGCCAAAAAATTAATCTAACTTTATTCAAAACTCAAGACATTTATTTTTTGTCACATTGAAAAAGTTAACTGAGATAACTTGCTAAATGCAATTAGTAAAATATTTTCTCCCACGGAAATAAAGTAGTCGAAAGAAAAAAAGATACTTCACACAACATAACTTTACAATACACGGCAAACATTCTGGCAATAAAAAGTAAGTGATAAACTGGATTTGAATCGGATCTGAACTTGATCTCCAATTTAGAGAGGTAACAACTATGTGCTAAAGTTTCAGGAGCAATGGGTACTGTATAACATTTCGTGCAACAACAAACTTCCACTATGCTTAAACAATTATAGAAAAGTTTTTAAATGTCTATTATCACCCTTTACTAATCCAGAAAACATAGTACAATGAATCTTTATCAATGAAAGACCGTTGTACACATTAATATGTATTGTATTGTGGTATTGTGAGTGATTTCAACGCAAGCATGCCCCAGTACACAAAATTCTGGTCGGAATTTTCAGATGCCATTTTTCATAATAATCAATTAAAGCGGGCAGTTCATTCCCTGTAGAGGATATTTCCATAGTGAACACTAAGTCACACTATAATAAGCTTTTCAATTCATTTTTTATAATTAATTTCTTTTTATAAACAAACATCTTGATAAAATCTTTCTGTAATGAACAAAGGCACTAATAAAGCATAGAATGGAATGTTCGCTAAAGGAAAATGAAGATTGTGAAAGAGGGCCTTCTTGCCAAAATATATGAAGAACTTATTAATTAAATAGAAGAAATATTTAAGTTAATGCGAGTACTTTACCAAAGCAAATTTTAATAGTGTTACATTGAATTCAGACAAATAAATAATTAGTATTGCAATAATTAAATTTTCTATAATAAGAAAAATTTTTAATATTTAATTGCCGGAAAAATGAAAAAAATTGTTTTGTGCCCATATATAAAATAATAAACGTGTAACTGTTACATCATTGGCTAAACCCATTTTTAGCTAGTTAGGGAAGCCACTAATTCATTGGAAAAAATTTTTTTATAATTTTTAAAAAAAAAAATTTAAAAAAATTTAGTATTATTTATTACCTTTGAATCACACACACACACACACACACACACACACACACACGTTTATTTCTTTTGTAAGATTCTCAAATACACTTGTTTCATTTTAATCTAATGTTTCCAAGCTGAAGTTCATAAAACAAAAAACCAAGTCAATGAGTTTTACTAAAACTAAAAAATCAAAATCAGGAGGTTACCCCTGGTCAAAAAGACAGATTTCTATAACAAATCCTTTCCCTCGTTATGGTCATTCAGCTACCGATGTAACTTATGATAACGATTTATTTCTTTTTGGTGGCTCCAGTAAACAAAGACTTAAAAATGACGTTTTTGTAATAGAAGTTAGTAAGTAAATTATACACATATAACACATATTTATATTTATAATTATAATTAATTAATTAAATTTTTTAAAAAGATTCTCTCAATGTTCTCGCTTTCACTACATCGGGCGAAATTCCTTCTCCAAGAATTGGTCATGTACATGTAAACTTTAGAAATTATATGATCGGTAAATATTTTAATGCCTTTTCTTAAATGAATTTTCATCAAAGTTTAATAATTACTCCTTTAAATTATTAAATTAGTTTTTGGTGGATTAACTGAGAATCAAGATAAACTTGATGATAGTTTATATGTTCTTGATACAAGTAAGTTTTTATTAATAATATGAATAAATACGAATGAACCGATGACTATATAATAAATGATTATATTTTATCAATAATAATAATAATAATAATAATAATAAAATCAATTTCAGTAAATAAAAATTGGAGAAAAGTATCAATAATGGGCCAACCTCCGTATGGAAGATACGGCCACACTGTAACTGTAGTTGGTAGTAAAATGTATGTATTCGGTGGAAGTTATGAGGGCTATTATTTAAACGATTTAATAGCACTCGATCTAGCATCAAGTAAGTTTTTTAATTTTGAAATTTTAATTTCACATCATTTGTTATTTTTTTTAAAATAAATTTCATTCAAACTTAGTTAACTCACCTGGACCTTCATGGGAATTCATAAATTTTTCAAATCAACCTCCATCAGGAAGAACTGGTCATATATCTTGTTCATACAATAATAAAATTTATATGTATGCATGCTATAATAATTAATTAGTTATTTTAAAAAAATTAATATATTATACATAAGTTTTTATTATGAAAATATTTTTATTTATTATATTTTTGTTTTTTAATAAGTTTTGGCGGAATGGATGGTTCGAAATGCTATAATGATACATGGTGCTTTGATCTACAAACTAATCAATGGGCCGAATTAGCCTACAATGGTTATGTTCCATATCCAAGACATGGATGTGGATCTACTATCATTGAAGACACAATATATTTATTTGGTGGTAAAACATTTGAAAATCAAGAACTTGGCGACTTGGTGGCATTTAAGATTGGCAGTTAGTATAACAAATTTTCTAAAAAAATATATTTTTAAGAAAATTTTAAATTAATTATATAATTATATAATTAATTAGTACAAAGATGGTTCATGTTTCAAAATATGGGTCCTGCTCCAAGTCCACGTTACAAGCCTACAATGACTGCTGCAAAAGATAAAATAATGGTTTTTGGAGGTGATTCTATGTCTTCACCAAAACCTGACGAGGAAGGGATAATACATATTTTAGATACTTGTAAAATTTATTTTTGATTTTTTTTCCAATTCTTTTTAGTTTAAAAAAAATTTTTTTAAAAACAAAATGATTAATTATTTTATACATCTATACATAACTATTAGCAAAAATAAAATATCCTCCTTCACAAAATAGTATTTATCAACAACAACAACAACAACAACAACAACAACAACAATCACAGCTAACTAAACAAGGATCTTCAGATTTACCATCTCCTCCTTCCAGTACAGACATGAGTCGTCCATTCCCATCCCCGACAAGGTCAATAACTTTAGATACACAGAGCACGTCAGATCAACAACGTACAAGACATATCATCCCAACTGCAAGACATAGTTCAAAACCTAAAACTACTGATGATAAACCATTTGCAAATTATCCTCCTCTTTCTAAATCCAGTATTGACTCTCCACTTTCCGAATTTAGCCAAGATTCGCCTAAAGCACCAACGGAAATGACAAATTCATTTCCATCATCTACAACACAACGTATGATCACACAAAATACTACTCCCTCAAGAATGAATACCATGCCTGTCACCACTTATCAGAATTCAACTCCACAGGCAAATAATTCATTTGTACCACCGGGTTTTGCAAAACGGCAAACAACCAACCCACCTGTACGTTCCAATTCACCAAGAACGTTGATAGAACTTGAAATGAATAGTATGCTACCACGAAATATGCCCACAAATCAAATTACTTCCAGAGTCAATCATCAAGACAATCGAATTATCGATAGGGAACTTTCAGGATCACCACAACCACAACCACATCTACAGCAACAGCAACAACCACTCTTCATAGGTGGCGTAGGTGTTGATATTCGTCAGGGAGATTTTCAAAACCCAAGACAAGCCCCACGACCTCCCATAACAAATAATGTTTCAACGCAACCCTACAATCAATACACACATTCTCCAAGTCAATCAATCCGATCTATTCAAAAAGTGAATATGGTTCCTCAATCAATGTATGATTCACAACCTGAACCTTCTTCACAAGTTATTTATAATAACAATAATGGCCCTAACAATAACGGCTATAATAATAAAGGCAGTGTTTATCCTATTCCTCCATCATCAACATCATCAACATCATCAACATCAACGACAACGACGACGAAAGCCACCACCACAAACTATACTACGACCGATGTTCGATCTGAAAATTATTACTTACCAAACTCAATTCCAAATGATGTCCGTACTGAAATCTTTAATGAATTAGAAAATCAAAATATATCATCATTTAAAAAGCGCGAGATGTGGTTAAGAGCTGAATTAGAACTTGCTAGAAAGGCAGGCTATTTAACGAAGTCAGTTACAAATGATTCCACTCCTGATGGTATCGATGTTAATAAACTGTTGAATATTGGTGAACCAGAGTCTGATAGATATAAAATTATAGAAGCAATTACTAAAATAAAACAAGAATTAAAAAAGTCAAAGGTAAATCATATAAATATTTATTACTTAAATTTTTTTTGAAATAATAATAATAATAATTTTAATTAGGCAACGATTGCAAGTCAAGCTCAAATTGCTTCACAAAAAATTGCAGATTCAGAACGTACAAGAACAGCAGCACTTCAGGAAGCAGCATATTTTAAGGCAAAACTTTCGGCCTTAATGAATACGTCAGAAAATGAATTGGCATCAGTTGAAACAGAGAGAGCGGCAGATCTTGAAAAACGATTAACACAAGCTTTAATCGAAAAAGAAACTCTTCAAAGCAAACTTTTTCAATATCAGCAAGCTTCAAACAACGACAAAACATTTAGGGAGTCAGCAGAGGAAAGTGCTAGGTTGGCAACCGCGAGAGCTGAAGAGGCGGAAGAAGCACATGCTCGTGTTTTATCCGAGTTAACTGATTTTCAGACACGTGCCACCACTGCAGAAACAGAACTACGAGAAATGAAAGCCCAATACACAGGAGTTAGTTCCGAGTTAGCACAATATAAATCTGGATCGGAGAACATACATAATGAGTTGACATATTATAAACAATTAATGGAACAACAAAAACGTGCTTTTGAGTCTGTCAATCACGCGCTTATCTCAGCAAAGGAAAAAGCAAATGAATCAGAAAATTTATGGAGACAAGCGCGTCAAGATAACCTATCGCTTGAAAAGGAAACATCAAAATTACGTAATAAGCTTGAAGCCAAAAACCGTGAATTAAACAGAGCAAATTCCAAAATCGATGAGACTGAACGATTATTGAGTAGAGCACAAAATGAAGCAGAGGCTTTCCGTGCAACAGTACAAGAAGGAATGAAAGGGTTGTTTGAGAAATCAAAAACAAATGAAAATAATCTCAACAATTTAACTGAAGCAGACAAAACTAATCTTGAAAAAGAATTAATAGAATGGAAAACCATGCATGCCGAATCTCATAATTCTGCAACTGAAGCATCTAAATCATTATCAGAGGCCAAATTAAAAATTATACAATTGGAATCGTCTGCGATGAAAGCTAGACAGGAGGCAGTTATATTACAAGGGCAATTAACTGATTCTTTGGATGAAGCTAAAAAAATCAAAGAAAAATTACGCGAAAAAGAAAACCTTCTAGAAGAAAAAGTAAGAGCACTAGAAGATGCAGAAATTAAAATTGGAATGATGAGAGAAGATCCCAAGACTCAAGAATTTACAAATAATCAAATTATCGAATTAAGAGAACAAAATCAAAAAGAGAAGGAAGAATTTAATAGGAAATTTGAGGATATTGAGAAACAATTGAATTCTTCACGCGAAGAAAAGATTATGGTAGATCAATCGTATGAAGCATTGAGGAAGGAATATGAATCAATAAGGCAAGATCATAAATTATTGAAATTAAACAATGAGAAACTTCAAGAACAATTGAAAAAAGAAGGAGAAAAGGTTAAAGAGGTACAAACCGAACTGGAAGAAACACTTTCATTATATGTATTAGTTAACAAAGATCTTGATGATGCATTAAAATTAGCAGGAAAGGCTTCAACAGCAGGTGCCAATGACGATGTAAGTGGCAAACAATTAGAGGATCTCAAAGCGGAAAGGGATAGATTAGAAAAGGAGGTTATAAAATATCGAGAAAATAATATGAAATTGGAAGTTTTGAACGTGGATCTGGTACAAAAGTTGCAAGATTCCGAGAATAAAGTATCACTTCTACTAGATCAAATGGAAAATGCAGTAGATACGTATCGCGGAATGGAAGATGATGAAATGAAAGATTCTAGCCAGAGAAATTCACAAAAATTAACAAGTGAACTCGATATGTTAACGTCACAATTTAATAGCAACATTCCCGATGATGACAGTGTTAGTGATTATACTAATTCAAGATGGAGTACACATTCAGGCACGAGCATAAACGATAGAGCATCGTCAAGACTAGAAGATTACGATGAAATTATGGCAAGGCTTGATGAAGTGAAAAAAGCAGCAGCTTTAAGAAATTTGAATCAGATGAAACAAATGAATCAAACATAAGGTGTCATTTTTTATTATTTAAATAAACAACCAAAAATAATTTTTTTATAATTTTTTTAATAATATTTTTTAATACTTTCATTTATTTTATTATTGTATTTTTAATTAATTGATTATCATAAAACTCAAATTTATATTTAAATTTATTCGATTAGAAAAAATTAATAATCTTTTTAAGAAACTTTATTATTATTATCATTATAACATTATATATCCATTCATCCATTCATTCATTCATTCATTCATTCATTCATTCATTAATTAAATTAATTAATTAATTCATTTATTCAATTTTTTTTTAAACAAAATTTTTAATAATAAATTATAATAATACCTGTAAATATTATTTATATAGGTAAAAAATTAGTAGTGGTTTCATAATAAACTAGAATATCATTTAAGACCTGGATTCTCAGAGGTGGATTATATTTTAAATGTGCAAAAGTATAATAGTAATATATATGTGTTTCTTCCATATTAAAAATCTATAGATTTCATCCATCCATTCTTTATTAATAAACAATTTATATGAGAATTCAATAGACTATTTACAACATGAACTAATAAATTTAACATTAAAACTTAAATTATAAATAAAATTCGCCATTTTGAATCTTAAAATCAAAAAATGATGCAAATACAAAGTATCTATGATGACTGCTCCAATTCCCTTTGCTTGGATATATTAAAGATTTTTTATTAATTAATTCATGTATTGTAGGATATACCAAAACCGCAGTACAATGAATTAGACTTAAGAGATAGCAATCTGTTGAAGAATGAAAATTTTTCTATGTACTTTCTTTCAAAATAAAATGCACATTCTTTTTTTTACAAATTAAAACTATTACTAATATTTCTTCTTTTATTGTTACATTTCATAAAATCAAAATGCATTCGATTTGTCTTTGGTGCTTGAATTTGAAACACACATAGGCAGGTCAGTATTGGTATGTAGAGGAACTTTTACATACATATGAGTTGTGTTAACTCTATGTTTTTTGAATTTTGGCTTTGAATTTAGTTAACTACATGTAATAGTAAATTAATAATAAAATAAGAACATGCTTGAGCTGTCTTTAGTGCCTGTGTTGAAGCAACATAAGTTGATCAATATTGGTACGTAGAACAACCTTTATGTAAGACAAGATTTGGCACAGTTTTAACTTTGAAGATTAAAAGTGATAAAAGGAGAAAACAAAGAATGCAGAAATTTCTTTTATTGCTGAATCACAATGAATCAATCACCAGAGATAAAATTGCTCTTTAAACTATGCAATTTTAATCTTGTTAGAGAAAATTTTAAATAAACTATTTTATCACCAGGAAGTGTATTATTATAATAAGAAAATTGTTTATTACAAATAATGTAACTGTTATTTGTGGGATTTAATCAAGGTTAGGATATAAATAAGGGGGATATAAAAGAGGTATGACTGTAGTGAAGAGTTTATGATTTTGCTGAAAAAATAATAAAAAGATTATTAGAAATTTTCTAACATCAAACAACATGGAAGCTGATTTTAATAATGATGGCAGTGGTGGTAGTGATTCGTAACAAGTACATAAATCACATCCAGATGCATATCATATAATAAATAGAATATTAGAAATATTAGATGAAAAGATTGCCAAATATAAAAGCTCTCAAAAAGTTATACAAGTAATGATAATTTGTTAAACAATCTTGATTTAATTCTTTTCTCTAAAATGTTAACAAAGATGAATAAAAATTTCATTATTAATTAATTGGAATTACTGTCCATTAATTACTACTAACAATATTGATTAAAGAATCGACTATATAAAAATTTATTCATTATAATTATTTATCTTTTTTATTTTATTCTTAAAGCTGAATTATAATGTTTTGAAGTAAACTTTTTGATTCTTGATATTGCAAGGCATCATTTTGGTTGATTAACAATTATGGCTTAAAAGGCTACTTTTGTTGGTTAATTATAAGAAACTCACAATAATTTGGTGCTTGTCAATTAATTAGTTGAAGAATTTACTTTAGCTCTTGATTACTGCCTCTTTCTTGCACTTAAATGAGTCTGTAAGCACATTTAATGGTACTATGCCTACAGAAAATAAGTTAGGATCAGGAAGTAAATGAACAAGAACTAGAAATAAAAAATGCGTATTTTTAAAAAATATGAAATGGTGAAAAAAAGCTATTTTGGTTAGTATTAAGCTCAGTTTTGGAAATCAATAAACCATTTGATAATTTTCAAGACTTGCAAAAAGATAATTATTACATTCTTTTCATTAACATTATTTCTTGGTGATAAAATTGACAAGATGGCCAAATATTAATTCTTATTTATAGTAATGATTACTTTTGTAGATTATCATTACTATCATTTGATCTATTTTTTTTTGACATGAACCAGTTTTAAAATCATCATCTACATGATATTTCTCTAATAATTGCGCAGGCAATTTATATTTGCCTGCACTTAAAACATCCTTAATATTTGTCACAGCATCAAGATTATATTATTAACATTATTTATTAATATTGTCTCCAGTAGCTGTTTCTGAATTAATGTTTTTTCTAGCTTTGGTTTAGTTCTTGTGTTAACAGTAGAGTTTGACGATGATGATTGAATTCAAAATATATAAATAATATTTTTTTATCACGGGTAATAATTTTCTATTGTACAATGAGGTGGTGATGGAGTTGTTCCTAGATGATTGAATATCTTAATCTATGGCCTTCAACATTGGCACCATGATATTCATTATAAACACCTCTGCATATTTGTTCTATCTTCAAATTCTACAAAAGACCAATCAAATATTTGTGAATAATATAAATAAATGTTTTTGTTTTTGTTTTTCGACTTAACAAAACAATCAGCAGGAAACCAAACCTTGTAAGTACTACTATAACGGAATAAGATCCTCAAAGAGATATACGTGAAGACTATATCATTCAACGTTATGGAATTCCCCAGGATCCTACCACCATCATGTCCATATCTTTCAACGTACCCAGCCACATCGTGTTCATGAAAGTGTAAGACATATTTACTAACGTAAAGAGTTGTTGTTGTTCTTTTCAAACCATTAATTATTTATTATTTGTAATTAATAATGAATCCCATTCATTAGTTCATAATTTAGATGAATTTATTATCTGCCAATCAATTGATTGGTTCAATTTAGAGAAAATGATGACCAACGCTACTAAAAAGGCAAAAACTCTTTGCACGGGTTTTTTGAAGTTGATGCAACTGCGCGTTTTTCTCGAGTCATTGAACCAATAATACTAACCAATTAATCAATACTAACTAATAATCAAACTAACTGATGATTAATAATAATGCATTCCATTTCATATATATTTTCCTCATTACCTCCATCACAAAAAACATTATTCACATGGGGGGTAATACATTTGCTGTTGGGAATATTTTTATGGTTAAAAGGTCAATGGGGGAATGGATTAGGTAAAATTTTATCATTATTACTATTATATCACTATTTAAAAGAAAGGTTATTTGATTCTTTATTTTATAAAATTAAAACTTTTTTTTATTAGCTTTAACAGGCTTTGCTTATTTAGTAATATTTGATGCCATGGGAATATTCACAATTTTTATTTCAACAGTTTTAATTACTTATAGATCGTTAAGAGAACCAACAATTAAAAATCCTTTTGGGTAAATAAATTTATTTTTAAGAAATTTGACTTATTATTATTATTTATAGCTAATAATCATTTTTATTGTTTTACTATTATTAGAGTTCAAAGATATGAAATATTATTTGGATTTATAAATATTTTATATTTATTATTTGTTGCCTTATATATATTAAAAGAAGGCTTAGAACATCTATTACTGGAGACAAGTGAGGAACATTATGATCATAAGTACATTAATAAATATTTTTACATGATATATATTTATTTGGCTATACATTTTTAATTGATTATGAACTAACTATATAATTCCTACATAGTTTTGTATTTCCATTATATTGGGTTATATTAGCACTTGGAGTAACTTTAATATCAGCAATTAATTATCGAAATCACAAAGGATTTTGTATATGTTAGTTTAAGTAATTATGTATATAAATTGTTTTTATTATCTTTTATATTAATTAAATCATTCTAATTAACAAAAAGAAAAAAAAATTTTTTATTGAATAACAAATAGTATGGAAATCATCATTCATAAAGGGAAGAATAAGTTCAACATCATATTTTAATAATAATAATGATAAGGAAGATGATGGTATATCATTAATAATATTCAATAATTTATTCACTTTAACAGTGTTGATATGTGGAATAAGTGTAATTATAGTTGGAAAACTTATGGAAAAAAAGTACTATAAACGTTTATACATATTTGTACATTAATATATATATATTTATTTATTTATTTTAATTTTTTTTTAAGTCAACACTTAGGATGGTTGGATAAAGTTGTATCAATAATAGAATCAATGCTTATGTTTTATTTAGCTTGTCCTATTGCAACATCATTAGGAAAAATACTATTACAAACAACTCCTGATTCAATATCAATGTATTTAGAAGATTATTTGAGAGAGGTAATTTCAAATCAATTGATTGATTGATTGATAAGTATAATCTTTATATTTATATATATTAATTTGTTTATAGGTAAAACTTGATACAAATATATTATCACTTACTTCAGTTCATTTTTGGCAAAATTCATATGGACAATTGATTGGTACAATGTGTATACAAATTAAACCAGAGGCAAATGAACAAATTGTGTTAAAACATGTATATCAAAAATTAAGTCCTTTATTAGTTAATCATAATAATGGCGAAAAGGGTGAATTGACAATTCAAATTATCAAATAAATTCTTTAACATTTTGTTTTTAATTGGCTAAATTTTATTAAATAAAAAAAACATAAACTTGTTAGTTTGCGTGTTTAATTTATTTTTTAAAAAGTTTACTGACTCTCTCGTACTAATTTTTAGAGCAAGAAAATGAAAGATATAGTGATATTTATTGGTACATTTACTTCTTCAAATACCAATCAATACATATAAAGAGTTGAAAATATTGGATTTCAAGTTGAACCTTCTATTACAAGATATGTAAGACACGTTGTTTATGAGGACTTGAAACTATAGATGAGCGGAATTGGTAAATCCAAATAATAAAAAAGTACGTGATTCAAAAACAACTAAAAATGGTAACGCGATGATGATGTGGCGACGACAATGATAATAATGATCAACCGTAGTAATAGTTTCAAAATTAATAATAGCGTATTTAGTATTAATAATTCATAAAATTTAAGGAAATTCGAATAAAGTAAAATTAATAATTCGAATAAAATTAATAATAATAATAATAATAATAATAATAATAATAATAATAATAATATATAATAATAATAATAATAAAAAACAATTCGAATAAAACTAATATGCACATTGCCAATCCAATCCAATTAAAAATATTCCTTGTATATAGTGATAATGACATTTTTTTTAATAGTAGTAATATAGATTATGAATATAACTATAACTATTGTAATTTATATTATCTTATCTATAATTTTACAAATAGTTAAAATCCCTTAACAATAACAACAACAACAAATATAGAATCTGTTGCATCAAGCTGTGAATAATTCGAATTAAGATTGAATTGTATTACGAATAATTCGAAACCCCATCAACCCATCATCATCATCACCACCATCATCATCAACCATGATAATAGAATTTTAAAAAACAAATAATCTGATAGAATATATAAAAATTTACCACATTTTGCATTCCAGAAAACTTTTACACCGTCTAATTTTTCAGAATCAACCATCCGGTTGGATCAAAATTTTTAAGTTTCCAGGGTTGAGTAAGGAATAAACCAGGAGTGTTATATACCATCAGGAATTGACTCATATTGGGCATCTAAATTGATTTGGTAAGTTATCATCAGTGTTTTTAATATATTAATTATAGAAGGTCATATTCTTGATGATGAACTTTTTGGTGTTTGTGAAATGTTTCAATCAACAGTTAATATTGTTTGACAGATAGGAAAAAATTACGTTTCAGGTAAAATTTTTATTGCAAGTATATACCGTACCGTATAGTCTCGAAAGATAGCATCCTTCATTTATATCGTGTAACAAATAATTTTAAAATAGGAGTGCTATATTTCGGGACTATACGGTACATATATATATACAAAGAGGTAATTGGTGAAAGCTTTATTATTATTTACCAATTATTATCATTAACTAATATTTATTTATTTGTTAAAATATTAAATTATAACAAACGAGTAGTGTTGTTGTCTAATTCATGGCCAATTGACTAAATTATTATTATTTCTTTTTACAAATAAATGTTTACATATTTTGAAGGTAAAAAAAAACAAAGATGTAAAAGAACAAGGCTTACCTCAAATTCCTGAATATGCAGAAGATTCTAGCAATTCAATAGCTACTAGATATGAACGCGGAGAATTAGTTTATTAGTAGAAAAATATTTCCTTAAAAAGATTGTCTTCTACAAAAAAATCCTTGTGGTATAAGAAAACTTAACCGTCATATGTAATATTATGTGGGTGCCAAAATATCATCAAATAGTTATCAGAATTAGCAAATTTTTTTTTTAGTAAATATTGAAATATTTTATCATTCTAACATATTTATATGGTCATAAAAATGTTTTTTAATTAATATTCAAAGGTTGTTTGTTAACCACACCACTTTTAACTTTGTCTCGAAAAAATTGTAACGTATACTCTACCCTTAATATTAATATTAAAAAATATTAAGAATATAGAATAAGAATAATTAAAATTCCGAATGGCCCGGGAGCCCGAAAATTTTTGGTCCGGTTTCGAGTTTTATTGAGTTGTACCAATTATACTTGTGGTCAAAATTATTTATAACTTATAAAGATGTAAGACCCAATTCGTGGCGCAAGCATGTTTCATGACAATTAAGAATTTTCTGATTATGTTACATTCAAACCCCTCTAAAGTTTCCATGTAATAAATAAAAAGTTTACATGTGGCTAAAAGTTTGAATTAATTCATACACACATTACGAATTTGTTTTGTGTCTTGAATCACGTCTTGCGTCATAAATTACCTCCTGAGTCATGAATTACGCCTTGGATCACAAGATTGTGTCTTTACGTCACGCACAACATCACAAGCATTGCTTTCATTTTAACGACATGTATATTAACTAGTAGTATAACTGTTTTTTTATTTATATTTAATTAATAAAATTTGGGGAACAAATCTTATGTGATAAACACAAAAAATTCATTTAAACTTATCTAAATCTTATCATCTCAAAATAAAATCTTTAATTAGAATATAAATTTTCATATGCATATTGCTTACTTTCTTAGTATTAATTAATGCAAATGTAATATCAGATCAGAGACCGATCCAAATTTCAGGTTAACACTTAATCCGCCCGAAACTGGTCTGTTTTAAGAATTATTTTGATGCACTAAAAACATTAACATTAAATTTGAAAGTCGTTTATTATATAATCAACACATTCTATACACACAGAAATAAGGAAATATTCAATCATGAATAAACATTTACGAACATTGATATTTGTTTTAATAACAACGTTGTTGTTCTTCTTAATCGTGAACAAAAGTTGTGTGAATCAATTGATCATGTGTATTCAGAACTTAAAAAACTTAAATTGAATAATAGAGAAGATTTGATGATTCGTAAACCAAAAAGTTTATATGAATCAGGTAGATCAAAACACACTTCTTAAAGTAATGAAGTTTTTCGAAAATATTTTTTTATATAGGTAAAAACTTTTTATGATGGTGAAGCATATGGTCCAGGCGAAGGAAAATATAAAGGAACGAACGAAATAGAATCTACGGTTTAAATTACAAGCCCCGCAATAAAAAATTTTATTATTTGAAATATTACATAGTTATAAAAATTATTATACACATCAAAAGGTTGGTTAGGTTTAATAGGGGCCAAATCTATTAGTATTCAACGAACCAAAAA
Source organism: Entrophospora sp. SA101 (assembly GCA_958430865.1). Classification (NCBI taxonomy): domain Eukaryota; kingdom Fungi; phylum Glomeromycota; class Glomeromycetes; order Entrophosporales; family Entrophosporaceae; genus Entrophospora; species Entrophospora sp. SA101. The sequence continues at coordinate 111,564 of CAUDNR010000269.1, read as the reverse complement.
TTTTGTGTAACAAGATTTTTTCTTACATGCTCATTCAACCAATACTTTATAGTAAATCTTTTATATTAAAAAAAAATAATAAATATTATAAATTATAAAAATCAGTGAATTATTATCAGTTAAGGGTAGGGGGAATCACGTGTTAATTTAATAGTAAATCCGGGGCTCAATTTTTTCAAAAATTCGAGTTTTCCCAAATTAGTAATTGTCTTAAAAGTAAAACTACGGCAAGACACGTTGAAACAACTTCAAAATTATTTATATCTAATTTTGGTGTTTCTTAACTATTTGAAAGTACTTCAAGCAAAACTTCTTAATAAAAATTTGTAAATTTCTTCAAAAAACTTAACGCGTTTCAAAATAAACATAACTTCTTCCATAGTAAACACCTGCTCATTTCTTAGTAAGCACCTGCTCATTTCTTAGTAAGCACCTACTCATTTCCTAGTAAAAGTTACACATTCCATAATGTAAAATACTTATTTGGCAAAAAATTCTCATAAAAGAATAAAGTTCAATAAATATTTGATAAAGTGTTATCTACTAGTAATTATTTCTACACAAAGGCTTCTTATTTTATTTTATTTTTAGAATTCAAAAATGGTCAGTTGGTATAATTCATTAATTATGGATATTGCTGAGGGTGCTGAAGAAATGATATATTCTCATTCTTGGGATTATTATTTATAAATAAATAAATAAATATATATATATATATAATTTTTTTTTTTTAATTTTTATTATAGGAAATTTTAATGTATATTAATATTTCATAAAAATATTGATCAACATTGTACCCGGCAGGCAAAAAAAATTGAGCCATGATTTACTATTAAATTAACACGTGATTCCCCCTACCCTTAAATCAATTGATTGGTAAAATTGTTTTTGTTACAGTATACAGTTTCAAAATTTTTAATGGGTCAAATTATGTTCTTTTTTCTAATGTTATTTCAAACCTTAGGGTCAAGTTATATATAAACTTAATTTTGGTCTAGGTCAAATCATATTACAAACAGGAATTTTTGTTACTGACCTACCTATCTATGAAGTTTGCAGGGTCCTGTTACCACTGTATATAAGGGATGCTTATCTTGATTAGGACTAAGCTTGTAACTTGGATAATCTTAGGATTCCTGTGACAAAAACAAATAATTTTAAACAAAAATTTACCTTTTATGTGATTTTGAATCATTCATTCCTAATTGAAAAATGTATAATAAAGTTGAATATTGTTTTTTTTTTTTTGCAATTATATTATTAGAATAAAGGGATACATTCACCCACAAATTATAAGCATCCCATTCTTGAATTCCATTTCAATATTAATAAATTGAAGCAAACAGGTGATATGGCTTATAGTAAGTAATAGAGTATGTTAATGATACAGATTACTGTTGAAATCTCACAATTCATTCATTCATTCTTCTTTTATTTCTTTAAAAACTTTTGCAACCAAATAATGAAACAGAAGTTAAAAGCCTCAAGATTTATCATTGAAAAGTGGGACCTAATTCCTGATTTATTTCTAATTCATTTAATCTGATCAAAAAATCAAGATGACAGCATGGTGAAATTATTTTATACTAAAGTGTATCCAATAAAAGTTCTGCTTTTTTCATGTGAATTAATGCAGTAATTATTTAACAGTGTTCAATTTTATTTTTCTGTTACACACTGTAAATGGATCTGGTTTCTTTCCCTCCATTGTAAGTGTCCATATGTAAAAAAATGATCATGTGCAGCATTCATATCTTTATCCCAATGTGTCCAACAGATCAATTTACAGGCCCTGAAAGACCAGAATCTTTGAAACTTCTATCTGCTTTTCTAAATCAGCAATTTTGTTTAATAGTTCTTTATTTACTTGTTGTTCATTTATTATGTTTTTCATGATTTACTTGCTTGTTCTTTTTTTTATTTATTTATTTAATATACTTATATCTTTTTTATAAAAGGGTACATTAAGTAAAGGCCAACAATATTTGTCAAAAGATTAAACTTATTAAACTTAATGACAGTGAGGGATAAATCAACAAGAGATGAAGTCATTAGAGGTGATTTTATTCTAAATATTTTATTCATTGCCAGTATATATTGGTCTTGGGAAAGTAATATCTTTAAACTCATCTCTGACAAATGGGCAAATATTATGATAAAGATATTCTTGCCTTTTGTAGCCCAAAGGAGGTGGTGTTAAAACTAAAATAGATAAAGCTTTAATCTCTTCAAAAATATCTGCTTTCTTGGTTTTCAATAAATTGAATTCAGCAAAAGATCCATTAGCAACTTCTTGAACTTTCACTGTACCAAGATTAGATGCTTCAAAAAGAAAATGTTGGTATTTCTGTATACTTGGTAATTTCTTAAAATAAATTCCCAAAATCGCTTTAATATTTAAGTATTGAAAACCTTTTCCACCTTCATAACACTGAGTTTTATTCAATCCTTCTGGACTAGACTTTTTTATCACCTCAACCATATGATCAAGACAATCTACTCTTGTCCTTCTGTAGAGTTTTTTAATCATGCCAAAATTACCATCACATTTGAATTTAATATGTCCAGGAATCATGAAATTCAATTCAATATTTTCATAATATCCACAAATTACTAAATATAAATAAAATCAAATAACAAAAGAAAATTATTTTTATTTTAATTTAACTAATAATATAAAAATATATAAATAATTTATAAAAATATAAGTTAAAGAGTGCTTGCATGGGAGGAAAATACTCAGACATAAAGCCATTTGTAAGTGTTACCTATTCTTTGGGCACCCTGACAAAAATCTAACATTTACTGCTATTATTATTGATAATAATATTATTACTAATATTTATATTTTCACTGTTTTCATTATCTTTGTCAACCTCACTCTCTATCTCTTCTTCTTTTCTTTTTCAACCCACTCCTGAATTGCATCTACTGTTCTTTTCTTAGGGTTTGTTTTTTGTTGGTAAAAGTTTTTTATTGTGGAAGCAACAATGCCTTTTCCCTCTCCAAGTAATTCACGAATTTCAATGACTATAAGCAATGCAATATGATGATTGTTAATTACATTTGCATAAAGGAGAATTTTCTTTGTCAGTAAAAAAATAGATCTGCAATAATCAGATCCATTGCATTTTATTTCCTTCTTTCAAAGATTTCTGCGTTTTGTTAGGGAATGATGCACTTTCACTCTGCTTTCTTTTTCTAACATTTATTATTTTTCTTTCTTCTTGATAAATTTCATAAGTAATCCTTTCTTTGTCTAAATATGTTTGCAAAGATTTGGTATCTGCTAATTTAAAAATGTAAGGAGCAATTTTTTCACCTTGTTCCTTTTTCAAAATACTTCTAATGGTGCTATAATTCTTGGGTTCCATGGTAGATCGGATGTAAATGAGTTTCATATTAACTATTTTTATATAGAGGTAATTCTATATATCACTGAAGATAACAAATGGGATATTATAAAACTGATAATTATAATCACAAATGACTAAATTTTGAACCCTGAAATCTTGGTAACACCAATGTTCACTTTGTCTGGTTTTGTTGCAGTATACCCCATATAAGAACCATGCATGGTCTTATTATTATTATTACCTTGCTTTGTTTATGTTAAAGTGAAGCCTTAAAAGCTCTACATAATCAAACCCCAATTAACCTACAGTTAATTTAAAGCTAGCCTGCCCTTTGATTAAAATAATTAATTAGACAAATAAATTATCATTAAAAGATAGCATACATATTTTTGCTTAAACTACAAACTTACACAAGGCCATATTCATTCAAAACAAAACTTGCCTTATTATTATAGTGGTAATATAATAATATTGATGTTGGTGTTACTATTATTATTATTATTTGCCCATTTATTTTATTATTGTAAATTCGATTTAATATCAAGTTTTTTCCGGAAAGGAATTCTGGTGATATGGCACATGATATTAATTTTTTAATATATAAAATAAGCAAATTTATCACTTTGCATGCACCACAAAAATTTATATTTTTTTATTCAAAAAGAAAACCGATCACGAAGAATGTTTACTGGTTAAATTATAAATACTAAAAAAAAAAAAAAAAAGTTTATAATACTTTGATTCTCAATTTTTGCCCTCTAAAAAAAAATTCCTTTCTCAACGACAAAAAAAAAAAAATTTATTAAAAAATGATAATTTTTAAACATGGTTTAATTATAGTATTATTGATTATATTAGCTGAGAATTTCATTATCACTACTGTTAATGCAAATAATGTCTCGGTTGAAGTTGGTAAAGGTGGTTTAAAGTTTGTACCACAAAAGGTCACAGTTTCAAATGGAGATACGGTAAGTATACAGATTGATAAATAGATATTATTTGCTTGTTTGTTTACAGTATTTCATTTATCTTCTTTTTTATCAGGTAATATTCAAATTTGTTAATCCAAATATTCCACACAGCGTAGTTCAATCAGACAGCGAAAAATCATGCACGAGATCAACAAAAACAGATGTATTCGATTCGAAAGTCAATCCACCAAGTGATTTCATAGTCAATATAAATCAGGAGAGTGGTGCGCTATATTACTATTGTAGTGAAGGATCTCATTGTAGCATTGGTATGTGGGGTGTAATAAATATTCAAGCTCCAAGTAATACCTCTTCTAATTCCCCTACTCCTACTGACTCTCCCAAATCTGGTGCTACTGAAAGTTCTTTCACTTCTATAGCTTTAGTCACATTCATTGTATTATTTTCTAGTTTATTTATGGCCATGTTTATGGCCTAAGAAGAAAATTTTAAAATAATGTACTATTTTTTCAGTATAAATAGTTGATTATTAGAAAGATCGTCCGTCGGTCTCCAAAGTTAACTAAATTTATTTTCATTAAATTCATTCATCTCGTGATTAATGTTTTTTTACTCACTATTAAATAAAAAAAATTAAATCATGTCAAATAATCCTTTATATTCACCTTTACCAAAATATGTACAAAATTCTCAAGTGGTAAAAAATGAAGTAATATCACTTTGTTCACTAACTTAATCCATTGTTGGTTTGTTATTTGTGCCCACAATTAACCAATTTATAATTTACATTATAGGAACAACCATTAGTATCAGAAACCACAAAGAAATTTATACCAAATTTTGTGATGGACACATTGGAAACAAACTTCGAAATCAAAAAAAATTCTGCAGCAAAAGCTTATGACGCTAAATTAAAAGACAAAGTCATTTTGCTTGATAATCCTAAAAAAAAATCGGAAGATAATAAAAAGAGATTAATAAGATTGAAAAGAAAACAAAAAAGTATTACTTCAAAGGAAAAAAAAGAACTTGGAATTTATGATATACCAAAAGATTGTCAAAAGTAAAAGTTAATTTGATGTGGAATTTGATCAAAGAAAAAAAAATCATAGTGATAATTATTATTATTAATATTATTTTATTAGATATGAATTATTTATTCCACTTCATGAACTTTGGCTTCAATATATTGATGAACTTTATGGAACTTCTGGTCCAAGTGCTTTTTCTCAAAAATTATTAAAAGCAGATTTTCATGGTGCAATCTTAACAGGTTTCAAATATTTTCCTTTTTTTAAATATTTCTTTGTCAATTCAGTCATATTTTCTTTTAACCTTTATAAATTTTAATAATTATAATAGTTAGTAAATCCAAGTGTCCTTCATATATTGGAGTTACAGGAATTATAGTCCAAGAAACTGAAAATATGTTTAGATTTATTACAAAAAACGATGTTTTAAAAAGTAAATTGTTACGTGTAATTTTTCATATAATTTATCTAATGGTAAACCTATATATATTAATTTACATTCAAAATTTCATTTAGGCCTTCCCAAAGCTAATAATGTATTTACATTCATTATTCATAATCATGAATTCACATTATATGGAAATCAATTTAGGTTTAGGTCAGCTATTAGAGCAACCAAAAAATTCAAAAATAAACCAACAATTGATTTATAACAATCATACATAATTTTTTTTTTGGAGAAAAAATATTCAATAAAAAATTTACTAAAAGAATGTCAACCATTATTCTTATTATACATAAATGCCAACATTAATTTTAACAAGTTCTATTTATTGATTATATATTTAATGGCTCTTTATTATCTTTACAATGAGGAAGAAGGTGACAATGTCAGTAAAAGCAAATATGATAATGTAAATTTTAAATGAGATTACCATCAAATGATTGATGTGCATTATATAATTTATACCAATTATAATTTATAAATTTAATAAGAAAATGAAGATGGTGCCAGCAATAAGACTATGATTGCAACCATCACCAAAAATTGCAGCCAGTATCTTTGACAAACAACCAAAAAATAAAGACATATAATAATTAATAAATGTGATTTGAATCCTCAAAGGCAAAAGATTAACATACTCAAAAGCAGAGAAAATTTTTATTATTATTAATCTTTTTTATCAGCAATAATTAATTTCTATAATTTTCAATATTTTTTTTTAACACAAATTAGTCAACAATCTATATTTACTCCTTTAAAATGAAATGATTTGATTTAGTAACCATCCTGGATATTCATACTTGAAATTTTTATATATTTAAATTAATTAATTATCTAATTAAATTCAAATTATTTTTATCATAATCATCACCATAATCATCATTGCCAGTGCCACCATTCTTGGTTTTTGAAATATATGCAAAAACTTCAAACAATCATCACCTGCCACAGTTGCTACAATTTCTCCTTCAGGACTCAAAGCTGATTGTAAAATACGATTCTCATGTGCATCCTTAACATCAATAATTTTCTTTAGTGAAGGATATTTCCAGATTATAAATCGAAAACTTGGATACTCATGAATTGATAATACCTCCTTGTAGTGATTTGACCAAACAATTGATGTAACTTGTGATTAAGTATTAATCGATTTCAGTTGTACTGATGCATCTGTATTCAAGAAATAAATTTGTTGATCTGCTGCTCCTTCACCTGTTGCAAGCAAAATTCTTTGCCAAAGGCACCATGCAATAGCCTTTATTTATATTATAGTGTGCTTATATATATATATTGATGAATACACACACATATCTATAAATCAAATTATTTAATATTATCATATTAATATATATATATTTACCTTGACAGAATCTTTATGGTCGGTTTTAATAAATTTTGGAATGCTTGATTTTGCATCCCAAATATTAACTTTGTTGTCATTATTACCTCCACTAGCCAATTGTTCATCATCACTCCTCCATTTCAAACCACAAACTTCACTAGTATTGTCATGTAATTCTGCAAATTTATGTCGTGCAAGTCTAACATCATGCTTCATCCCTAGATCCTGAAGCAATAATTTGTTTATTCCATGTTATAACACCTACACAAGTAGTATGACCACTCAAAATATCCCATATTTGAGTATTCCGTCATTCAATCCCACGGCAAGATGATCACCATCTTCAGACCAAGAAAGACTAGAAATCTTATTATCAATAATTCTAGCACCACTACTAGTATTAGCAAATGCCTTTACCCTGTATCGGGATTGGGTAATTTGCGCGCCTGCTGCCTTCCTTGGATGTGATTGCCATTTCTCAGGCTCCCTCTCCAGAATCGAACCCTAATTACCCACCGATAAACATTTTTATCCAATCCAACTGCTACCATATTTTTATTACTCCAATCCAATAAATTTAAATAATAGTCATTAATCATTCTTGGTGCATCAAGAACCAATTCGGGGTTCGCTGATATTATACGTTTTTTAATCAATTTTTTGATATTGATCATTAGTTTGGTGATGATGTTGGTGTTGTTCAACCTTAAACACCAATATGCACTTTTCAATTGCTAGTCCATATGCACATGCCAATTTCTTTTGATATTCTAGTTCAGAGCTATTCAAATGAATTCGATCCTTTCAGTCTTGATATTTTTGTGAAGGGATTGCTGACCATTCATATTATTTAGAATAAGTCTATTTTCAATAATAACAAATATTTAATATTAATATTATTTTTAAATCTAAACAAAAAAGTTATTACCATTCTTGTGATAATAAAGGAAAAAAAAGAACCTAGAAATCTATTGTTAATGAAAATCTTTGTTTTTTAAAAGTCTCCATTTTACTGAAAACCTTTTTTTGTCTTTGTTTCACACCTTAAAATTCGCGCGTCAAAAAAAAGCGTTAAAAATAAATAACATAAAGATATTAATAACGCATTTAATTTTTTACCTTTACCTAAAATTTTCAATGAATGTATTTTTTCTTTTCTAAAAACCAGTCATTATGATGATATTATTTGTTGATCAACAATATGTTATATTTATGCCACTGTTATTGTAAAAGATTGGTTAGGTAATTCGCCTTCCAGAAAAAGAAAGGCTAAATCTTAGGTATATATATATATACATCTATATTTTTTTGTTTGATGATGATGATGATGATGATGATGATGATGATGATGATGATGATGATGATGATGATGATGATGATGATGATGATGTATTTGAATTAGATCTGAACTAGAATATCAAAAGGAATCGGCATATGAATGTGAACTAGCAATTGAAAAGCGTATATTGGAGTTTAAGGTTGAACGACACCGACATCATCATCAAACTAATGATCAATATCAAAAATTGATATATATTTTAATGCGACATTAAATAATATGAAGAATAGGGGAAGGGTTAAAAAATCCTATTACTATATAGACTAGGAGATAAATAGTAATGAAGTAAATTAATAAAAGAAACCCAAGGATTAGATGTTGAAGTACCACATGTGATATTTAATTTATTGATGGATGGTATAATATATCCTAACCAACCAATCTGCCGACGCCAGAGTATAAAAATCATAATTCTAGGCATCATTTTTTTCTAGAGGTTGCACCTAATGAATAATATTCAGTGAATATTCAGTGAGTATTTGGTTAATCGGATATTTGATTTTTTCATTGATTGATTGACCAAATATTAATGAATGAATTAAGTGATAATCAAATTGTGTAACTGAATTGAAATAAATTCTCTTAACATTTAATCCATCTAATAAATTAAATTTAAAATGGAAGAAGAGCCTTCAGTCACTATAATAGAGAAGGGAGGAGCTTTCTGCTACTCATATTTTGAAGAAAAGAAAGGTAAAGGGTGGTTTTAAGAAGTCAAATTGGATATGGAACTTGATGGAAGAAACTGAAATTGTAAAAGATGGAGAAAAATCTAAAGGAGTTATTTGTCAAGTTAATGTCTCTGAAGTTTTTGATATTATTGTTCCTTGTAATGTTGTAGTATGTGGCAGTGAATCTACATCTAATTATATTACACACTTATATGATGACCTCAAGAAGAACAAAATTTGATCCACTTTTATTTGAAAAGATTTTTTTTTTTTTTTTTGAAAAAAAATATTGATAATTTTGATAGAATGTAAAATGATTAAATAAATTTAATGATTATCCGAATATTAAAATTAATTGATTGAATATTCAGAAAGTACAACCTCTAATATTTTCATTGTCCACAATCTTGGAAATTGTTTAATATACCTATTAAGATTTACATTAAAAATAATAATTATTATAAAACAACGTAGGAACTATGGATATGATAATTCCTACCAAATGCTTCCTCAATCTATCATCCCATATATAGCTTGATCATCTTCCAACCATGAATTTGATTGATATGGGGAAAGATGAGGACAAACAAATGGAAGGTGTCAAAACTGGTTCGAGAACGCACTACGGTTAGGAAGAAGTTACGCTGTCAGTGACATTCACAAATTTGTACAGAATGTGGTGAATTTGATATTGTCACTGTCCAAGTCGAACAGGGCATGAGCTAAAGGTGAATTAATTATTGCAGATTCTGAAGTTCCATTAGATAGATGTATTATTGGTTGACGGATTGTGACAAGTGGACCATCTTCCATAATAATAGTATAAATGGAAACAGTATTGCAAAATCGCGATTAAATAGTTTGTTATTAAACAATAGCAATGTTAATTATTAGCTTACTCGCAGAGTTAATAAAGAACCAACAACTTTAACAACGTTATTATTCATCGAGCGTAATCATTGGCGTCAACAAAAAATAGCTACATTCACCTCCAAAAAATTTGAAATTTCACAGTACAGTATATTCCCGAGTCATTTGCTGTAAATTTCATTGAGCGAGGAATTACGCTGTCATAATTTTTTAAAGATGGAAATGAAAACCTAAATCCCAAAAAAAGAATTGAGCAAAGAAACTCGTGGCCAAATTATTGGTATGTCTAGGGCTGGTATTAAATTGATTACTTTTTATTAAAAAAAGTTATCCTAATTAGCAGGAGAGAGTAAGTAGTGTAATTAGTTGAGTTCTTGGGTATAATAAGAATTAACATTCTTCACTAATTCCTGAAAGAGATTGTGATTAAGTTTTTAGTTAATAAGCTTTCTGGTTCGGGTTTTTGCTTATTAGGTAGTTGAGTTCAGAAGTTCATATTTTCTTTTTTGCATCCTGGTTTAAACAAGACTTTATGACATACCAAAAGGTTTTTTTATGACATGTCAGAATGGTTTTACATTGCTTAATGACTCTCCTCATACATACCCATCAAAAGCAATAAAACGGTAAGGGTCTTGGGTTTTAATCCCGATAGCTTTAGCAATCCTCAATTTCCGTCTCGGTGAAACGAACTAGGTTCATTTATATCGTCAAATTCATTTTTATAAAAATACAGTTCATTCTCTAATAAAAGAGATGGGTTATATATATAAATAGTGAGAGTGAAACTAGTCTTTTTCTTGGAATAATATATTTTTTAGTTATTGTCACTTATTATATGGTATAACACTGATTGGTTGGGTTGAGGCAAAAGAAGTTCTTTAATTATTGGATAAAATGAAAAATTTATGAAAAAAATTCTATCATAACCCTACATACATTATTTATATACAAAAATAAAACACATAAATTGTGTATTTCAATGTTCTGGATTAATTGAATATTTTTTTATTTGGAATCTGTTAATCTAAAGTTCACCAATTTTACTTTCCTCTTTACTTAATGGTCCTATTTGTGATTGTTGTAATTGTTGTTGCTGTCTTTGTTGATATTCAATTGTAGATACTAATCTATTATTATTATTATTATTATTATTACTACTACTACTACTACTACCACTGTTATTGTTAGTAATATTATTGACACCAATACTACCTCCACCACCTCCTTTTAATTGTTTTTGTATAATTAAACTATTCTTTTTAAGAGTTAAGCGTTCAAGATATAACAATTGACGTTGTTTCTCTATTTCCTTCCTTTCATTCTCAATAACATTTTCTAATTCGTCAAATTGTTGAAGTTTGAGTTCAAGTTTTTTCAATTGATTTTTAATAACTTTATTAACAAGTCTCTGTATCTCTCGATCCTCATAATCTGCCAGAACCTTGGCTTTAGCTGCTGCTGCACCCATTGCTGTTGCTGTTGCTCTATCCAATAATTTTGATTTGGAATTTGCAATATCTATTGGTGAAGGTGATGATGATGAAGAAGTCTCATCTATATTCTGTGATGTTGAATCTTGCTTTGGTTCAGTTGCCACTTCTGTGTCCATTGCATCTTCATTTTTCACTTTAATTTCTCCATCAACAATGTCACCAATTCTTCCTTCTTCGATGGTTTGTGTATCATGATTAACATCATTAGATTCATTAGATTCCTTTGGATTAGTTTCTGAATTATTATTATTTTTGGCAGCAACGGCAGATGATGATGATGGTAATGGTGACGGTAATTCTTTGATTGCTGATTTAGCTGCTGCTGCTGCAACATTAGGACTCACAATAGATGCCAAGTATGCAACAACTGACAACACTGGATTATCTGCTTGACTGAAAGACATCCTTTGATACTGAAGTGGCCCCAGTTTTGACATTTTTGCTCCATTTAATGGATCTTCAATAGGGAATTCTAAAAAGTGCAGAATACACTGATCTCTGGTACGAGTACCCACATGTTCAGCAATCTTGTGCCAATCATCCTCATATAATTCAATACCTTCCAAAAGTGCTAAAGTTTCTTGTTCTGTCCATTCTTCATCCTGAGCATGTTTGAATTGTGCTTCATCCATTTTTAAGAAATCACCACTATGCATTGAAGTGGGATAATGGCCAGATGAATAACAATTGAGACACAGATCTAATTTTCCATTCTTTAAACTATGATAACGAGATTGAGTACAATCAACCTTACATGTAAAACAATTATATTGTTTTTTTCCTCCTGTTGACTCACTATTATTGTTACTGCTCTTGCTATTATTGTTGTTATTACTTTCACTTTCATCATTTTCAGTATTTGAAGTTGTTGTGGTGTCATTATTATTACTAGTGTTATTTGTTTGATATACATTTTGGCGAATTCCAAATGAGGAATCACCCTTTGGATTTACATTAACAGTGTCAGTTTTTGATGATGTAGCAATACCGTTGTTGTTATTATTGTTATTATTACTAAGGTTAGATTGATTCGTATTTGAAACAGCAACAGAACCTTTTGGTAGATATGGTTGAAGACCTCTTGGTGCATCTGCAGTAATAACAAAATGTCCCGTGAAAGGAGGCGCAACAGATGATGGTCGTGTATCTTGATCTACCTATAATTTATTATTATTATTATTATTAAATTATTAATGCACATAAACGTGATTTATTAAAAAAAATTCCTACTTGATAATTTATTAATCCCCATTGTTCAAGAAAAGCATGTACACGAATAATTGCACAGACATCACCGGCCAAATTTCTACGACAAGCAGTGACGGTTAGATATTCTGAAGGATTAAGTCGATATGCATTGATTATAAAATCTCTATATTCTTTATAAACAGTTGGATTTTTAGATTTGTTTTTTTTATTAAAAAATTCTGGTAAAGATTTTTTTTCGATATTATGAATTTTCGCCATATCAAACCAAGCAGCATATGATGGTATTACTATTTCTTGTGCTTGTAAAGATAGGAATTTGCGAGCTTCCTCCTCAAGCCTGTTTTTTTCTTCCTCATCATTCATAATAGTAGTTTGTTCTGTACCAGGAATGGCTGTCTCGGTAGTTACTATTTCAGCTCCAGCGGCGGCGGCGGTAGCAGCATCTACTACAGTGGTAGTGGTCGTGGTGCTTGTCGCTACCTTTGAATCTTCGACAGTTGTCTCCATTTTAATTTGTAGTTGTTGTTCGTTCTCTTCTATAACAACAGATTTTGGTGATCCAGTACTATTATTTTTTGGAGCGATGTTATCATTGATATTAATTGGTTCAATAGGCTCTTGTTCAGACATTTCAACGTCCATTATAAAAAATGAAATAAATATAAAGAAATTGTTCTCAATATTAACATTAAATATTAATGTGTGATCATTGGGCAACAAAGTCACTAATAATTTTGGTGATACAAAGTGGTAAATTTGTATAATATATATCTGATATAATAATAACAACCCGCCCCAGTTTATACGTAATGCAATATAATTTTAAAAATTTTTATTTAAAAAAAAAAAAATATACAAATCATAAATTTTATATATCAAAATATATGTAAAAAAAGAAAAGTTACATTTTTAATTTTTTTCTTTTAAAAGCGTTAATTGTCTCATGTAAGGATCATCTTTTTTACTAGTTTCTTTATTGCCTCCAACCCATTCCAAGAAACTAAATCGTTTACTGTTATTGCTAGTATTGAGAGTGTTATGTTTAGCATCAGAGATAGATTTACTTCTTTGAGTTCGTTTGGGCACCGATAATCCCTTGGTTAAAATCAATTCTTTATGATTACTATTATAATTATCAGGTAAAGACTCTGGCTCTTCTGTTAGAATTTGAATTTTGTGAGTTTTATTAGGTGGTTGAGAAATACTACGGAAATGAAGTCCGGACAAATTTTTACGCCTTTCTGTTCTCTTGCCATCATCATTATTGTATTTTTCATCTTGATCACCACCAAAGCCTAATGATCCAGCAGACCAATCTGATGATAATATTTCCTCGAAACCTTTTGCTTCCATAATACGATTGAGAATTTTTTGAATGTAGAGTTGCATTGATTTATTTGCATCTCTAAGCGTTTTGATTTCATCTTGAAACTCTAAAAAATTTAGAAAATATTATTATTATTATCACGTGTATTATTTATGCTAATAATAATTATCATAACACTTACTTTCTATTATGGTATGGTCGCTTTCTTTATATACATTTTCACCTTGTAATGACACGGTGAGTGCCTTAGCACGTTCTAATTCAGCAGAAAGATCAGTATGATTTATTAATTTATTTTTAACCGAAGAATCTTCTGATTTAGGAGAATCTCTTGATTTCTGAGAATCTTTATCATCATCTTTAGCTATATTGTCGGTCACCTTTTCTGCTTTATCGGTATATTTCATATTGTCAAAATCAAAATTCTCCAACTATAAAAAAACATATACATAAACGTTAAATATATATTCAATATATGAGATTCAATAAACATTACCATTAATTGATTTTACCTGCAAGATTGGGTTCATGATGAAATCACCTTTGATTGTTTTCTCGTGTAACAATAATTGATAGCTTTCATTATCTTCCATCAAGGTATTATTCATATATTTAATTTGAGAGATTTCATTTTCCAATTGTTGAATTCTACGAACATGATTTTTATTAAGCTCAATAGATTCGGTGGAAGTTTGTTTAGTTTTGACTAGAACAGAATCCAATTCGCTAATTTTGTGCTCTAATTCCTTGATTTGTCTTTGAGCATTTTTAAGTTCACGAGCATTAGAGTAGTGACTAGCTGATAATGTTTCATAAGGGATTGGAGAAGAATCACTTTTTTTTTGCGATGACTGTTCGCTTTGTTGAGCGAGAACATTTATAGTTTCTTGAAGTGCTTTGGCTTGATCAAGTAATTCTGATTCACGTTCATGCCAAATCAATCTTTCTTTTTCATAAATTTGCGTCTATAATAAAAATTAAAAAGGTGTTAATAATGAGTGGATTTAAATAAATTAAATATTCTATTTTTTTGATAATATCCAATAATCAAATAATATTTTTATAATATATCTCAAATTTACTTACCTCTTCACGTAATTTCTTTTCAATTTCACGTTTATATTTTAAAAACATCGCATTTTCTTTTTTCAGACGTTCAGTTTCCTGAGTACTCTGATAAAGATCATTTTCAAGACGTGAATATTCATTATGACTGTTAGTAAGTTCTTGTTTAATAAAAGTGATTTTCCTACGGACAAGATTATTATCATCTATCAATAATGAATTTTCTTTATGGACACGTTCAAGTTGTTCACGAAGCTATAAAATTTATTAAAAGTGTGAATAATGATTGTTTTGTTGATGTAGAGAAAGAATATTATTATTATTTTGAAAACTTACCGATTCAGTCAAAGTTCGATAATCCTCTAATTCTTTCAACTTTATCGAGTCAACAGACATGATTATTTATTTAAATATATATATATATATACGGTTTTTTTTTTTTATGAAAACTTTACAAATTAATTTCTTTGACGACTTGCGTAAAAAAAGTCAACTTTTATAGAAATGAAAAGTATAATAGAAATTGGAGACTAATATAAATGCAATATAAGTATACTGTATGTACTATATGTATTAATTTATGAAAAATTAATAGTATCAAACTATAATAATTACAGGGGAATAATGATGACTATGAATGAAGGAATATTATATGAATAAAATACAGGTGGTTATTTACTTATTTATGAAATAATATAAAGAATGTAGGAAAAATGAAAATGATATTTAAATTTTGGATTTAAAATTTTTTGAAAGAAAAAAGAAATGGATAAAAATAATTGAGTTAATTAATGTTTATTTTTATTATTTTCTAAAATAATTTTAAGTAATACACACGTTGTTTCAATTTAAAACTGATTTTGGTTCTTTTTAAAAAATTTTTTTGAAAGTTCATTATTTGTATTATTTACTGTAATGTGTTAGTAGTATATTAGTATTAGTGTTTATTTATTGTGAATTGTATGATGTATATCTGGCATGTGTGAGATGTGAGATGTGTGACGACTAAGTTAGTACGTCATAATTCTGAAATTTCTCCCCTAAAAAAAGAAATTTCAAAATTAAATATTTCAATCTTCCCAAGTCCAAAGGTTATAAATAAAAGACCAAGTCGTCGTGCTCATTGTCCAAGTCCAAGGTCTAAGCGTATCCATCAAACATGCAGATTGTCCGCGTCAATCAAAAAATCTAAACACAAATTTAGAAATTCAATCACAGCCACCAATACGGGGGAAGCCTCCAAAAAATAGTCACACGCTGTGCAATTGGAAGAGCGATGCTTTTCTTTTAAGACAGATTATAATATTTAACAAACAATCAAAATAATGATTAAAAAAGATCAATCAATAATAATTCGGGTTAATTGGTCTTGTTTTTAGAATAGCAGCTACAGTGTGATAACAAACTGTAAAATTGGACGTGATTTCACGTAATTACAAGTTTAATAAAACAAATGAATTATGTAATTATTATTTTTATCTTTGACATTATATATATACTAACGATAATGCATAAAAGATTTTTTTATGCGTACATATATATATCCTTCATATTTCTTTAAAGTATTATTTAAATACCCAAAGACTCTTTTTATTTTTATTTTTATTCTTTAGCCTTTACCTCTTTTCATATTATTTAATGATCTAATCCATTCATATCAATATTAATTCCAATACACACCAAAAGGAGTAAATACACAATTTAAAATTGGTGATTTTATTCAACCAATTACAAGAAGAAATCAAATTTTGGATGTTCAAGCATTGCAAGTAGCCGAATTGGTCAACGTCTATGATAATGAACCTTCCTCTTAGATAAACGCTCACTTTTACAAAGCCTGTGATCTTGTTGAATGAAATGAATGAACAAGTTGCTAATGTTAATTCATTCAATGTATAAAGCATTTAATACTACTACAACTTTGTTGATTAAATAATTAAAAAATTTTTCTAAATAAATTACATTTTATTATTATTTTTGCTAAAAAAAATTTGGTTAAAAAATAATTTATTATATAAAAACAAAAATGTACCAAAAATATAAATTTATTTAAAAAAAAACAAATGAATAAAATTTTTCAATTTCTTCCAATAAAATAATATGAATTATCATATCATCTGACATTATTATTATTATTAGTACAGCTTTGATGTTGTTTTATCTACAAAATTATTAATTAATTATGAGATGGTATTATTTTTAGTCCAATATTCTTTACGAACTTCAAACAGTGATGGTTTATAACTTTCTGATTTAACAATAGACAAATTCTTGAACGCATTTCCATGTGGTCGTGAACTTTTTGGAATTCTACCATCAAAATCCAATATTTCTTTCTCTAAACTTGTTGGTCTCTGAACATCTTCAATCACTCTGAAATTCTTGCCTTTACCAAACTTTACAGCCATACATCCATTGTTTCTATTAACTCTCAACACCTAATAATACAAACTAATCAATGATTTTTTTTTTTTTTTTTGAGTGGAAGAAATGAAAATATAATAAATATCCAAATTACTTATTTACCTCAAGTTCTGTTGTAACAGTAATATCAAGTTTTGCAAAACTTCGTTTATATATCAATATATCACCTTCTTTGATGACCTTTGCTTTAACGAGATCTGGAAGTGTTATTTTGGCAGAATCTCCCGCTAATTGTACATTGCCAACACCTTCTTTTAGTATTTCTCCCCACATCTCTTCAAATGCATCGCTCTAACAATATATGTAGATGATGAATAAATATGATTATAACTATGACTGTATATATAGGCATATACACAACTTACCTTCCAGTGACTAGGAAGATTACACCTGAAATTTTCATATTCGTCCCATTGTTGATTTACTCCATACTTTGTATAATACCCATATTCAATGCTAAGTTGCCACCACCACCTGGCATCTTTCACATCATCTGACAACCAAAAATCAAACCGAGGTGTCACTTTCATTGGATCAATACCGGTAATTTGACCATGAATTCCTGCTTCATATAAAAATTCATCTTTGTATGTGCGTTCACGTTCTATATATGGTGTATCAATTGGTTCGCCTGTTATACTTGCAATTGGTACAATGTCTTCAATGGGAATTAACTTCATAATACGAATTTTTTGTTCATTTGTGAAACTATTAAAATTTTCTACATTTATAATTCTCTAAAATTAAATAATTAATCAATCAGAGTTATTTGAATTATTAATATCATCTCAACAATAATGACATAGAAATATAGACACACATACATATGCTCATATATATACACACACATATATATATACAAACAAATGCTCGTTAACACATACACCACACACATGTTTTCTGAAATATTTATTACCTTAATTGAAGCACATGAAGCAATTGATTCTGGTTTAGTGAATAAATCGGTTAAATATTTTATATCTTTTTTTGTCATCCATGGTTGTTTAGTAAAGAGTTTATCAAGATATTGATTATAATCAGGTTTTGGTCTTTTTATAAAAGAATTAGTAGCAGCAGCAGTAGTAGAAGATGAAGAGTGTGAGTAAGATGATAATGATGAACGGGAGGGAGAAGAGGATAAAGCTCTAAGTTCTTCCATTGATGAAAATATCTTAATTTTAGGAGTTTTTATTTTAGTTTCTAATATTTCAATAACAAATTGATCTTCTTCTAATGCATACTCTTTAAGTCTCAACTTGAGTTTTTCATTCATACTTAAATCACTTTCATCGATATTAGATGATGGTACCCGCATAATTCTTTCTTTTGCAGCTTCTTTTATCTTACGTTCATATCTTGTTTTTATTTTTTTGTAAATATAAAGATTTCTTTTTTCGTATTGAAGCAATTCTTCTTCACCATCTTTTCTACCTTCTGTATTATTTCCCAATTCTCTATTATCAATGATTTCAGATTGTTGGATCCTATATATTGTTTTGGCAGATTGCCTTGCTTTTTTCTCTTCTAACAATTGTTGTAACCATTCTTTTCCTACTTTGTATTCAGGTTGATCTTGTATCGATTTATTTGACAGGTCGTTTTTAAATTCACTATTATTATTATTATTACTGTTACCGATATCATTATTACTAGTTCTAACTTTTGATCTTATACGTTTATTATTATAAGCTTTCTTATCTTGTTTTGACTCTTGGTTTGCTATTTTTTTTCTTTTCAACCTTTTTGATTTCTTTGAAGTTTTTTCTTCTTGCTCAGTTTTATCAATTTCCATATCCTCTTCCTGGTCCTCTTCCGCCTCATCATCATCAACATCAACTCCCATATCTTGATCAATAACAAGATTAGAAGTATTGATGCCTTTACTTGTACCAGCAATAGTTGCTCCTTCTCCCCCTCCTTCTTTTTCTTTTTCTTCTTGCTGTAGAGAGCTTTTAGACTCGTATTCTTTTTTAGAAGCTAGAATTGCTTCTCTAAGTTGAGCTTCTTCGTATTCATTTAATGAATCGTCAGAATAGTCAGCAGACTGACTAGTAGCAGAGGTGGTTTTATTGGTCTTTCTTTTTAAAATACTTTTTTTTCCTTTAGATTTTTTTGGCATATTTTTTTTTGGTTTTTACTTCTTTGGCTTCGTTAAAATTCTACGGAATGAAATAAATTTATCAACGATTTTTATTGGTTAACTTAAATTACAAACCACCCTTAGACATAATAAGACACATTTAGGGATGCTCTCATTATGTAATTTACTTTAAACGATCTAAGCTTTATATGTTCGCGGTTCTTGTTTTTATTCCTATTGATTATTATTATTATTATTCCTATTGATTATTATTATTATTATTCCTAATTGATTATAATTATTATTATTATTATTGACAAACAATATTTTTTATCAATTAAATTGATCAATCAACCGATTATTTATTAAATATTTATCGTATTATTTTTAGACTTTTCCCAGCACAAAGTAAATAATTTTCTGATTGTTTTTCTTTCTTAATATCAAAAATATTATGACACGGAGTCGGCCCATCCAACAAAAGACCGCAATATGTCACAAGCAGATAAAACATCACTCTAGAAAAAAAATAATAATAATTAGAAATTAATATCAAACAAGGTATCGTAAAAAAGCAAAAAATCAATTAATTAGAAAGTTTTAGTTGTAGTATGTAGTAGTTGTATCTTGTTTCGTGCGTGACATACAGTCAAAAAAAAAATTTTTTTTTGATTTTCGATGCAAAACAAGATTTTTTTTTTTTTTTTTTTTTTTTACAAGAAAAGACGAATATTTATTCATTGAATTTATTTTACAAAAAAAAGATTTAAGCCATTCTGGGATGAATTCATTGAATCAAAAACACTAGTAAATCACTGTGCCAAGTCAATGGGATGACGCTTTAAAAAGACTAGCTCTTGGGTCATGGGTTATAAGTTGATTAAATGCCTTATGATTTAAATCATATTCCTTTTTTACCAGAAGAGTTTTAATTTCACCCTAGGCTTTTGAAAAATCTCTTCTGGCTAAACAACATTAAAATAGATCAGTAATGTTTAGTGCAGTTAATGTTGATATAGAAAATGGAAAATAAACAATATTTAGGTGAAGATTATATCAATAAATCTAAAAATTCACATTCATTGACCCTGATCTTGGAGAAGCAGCAATAATTGACCTGTTAAATAATAATAAAGCTGCAATAAAAGAAGGAACTTTCCATTGAAATTTAGCAGTCGGGTCAATAGATTGGGATGGGGAAGAATGAGAGGTGTGACTACTCCCATTCATTCCCCAAAAGTGTTATAGAAAAATACCCAAAATAAAGGCTGATAACCAAAATCCTAAATTTTCAGTGATTGAGGAGAATTGAGGTGCCGTATCATTTCTCTTGATCCGGGAGCGAGAGCTTTCATGACTGGGTATAACCCAAGTAATTAGGTTATAGAATGGACTAAACCCACTAATGCTTGCATGTTTAATTAATTCTGTGTAATAGAACATAGTAATACAAGGTTACTATTATTATCACATACGCTTGTTTTTTTCTAAAAATTAATACCGGATAGAGATACACACGATTGTTAAATGATTAATAAATAGCTAATTAATTGTTAATTTGAATGACAGTATATGACATAATATAATTTATTATTTAAAAATAATAGGAAAAAGAGTTATATTCCACATGGAAAAAAAAAGTATAATAATGTCATACTCACAATTGTTTACCTATAATAAATAATCCCCGAGGTAAAAAAACAGTTTGTACTATAAGAGTATTTTTCTTTTTTAAGTTTAAACTAGACTTTTTATTTTTGTTATGTTTTTTTATTTTATTTTTTTTTCATATAAATAATGTTATAATATAAACAATACAAGGAGTACAAAATATTGTTTTAATACTTTTAATACAATAATTATTATTTTCATTATACTATTTATTTATTGCTATTTTATTGTATATATATATACATTCAATTTGGAATTCCCTTGAAGGAAAAAAACCCATTTTTTATTTTTTTTTAAAAATTTTAAAAATTTTTTTTATTTTTATTTTTCACAAAAATTATTTTTAAAGATTTACTCGTACACTTTTTATATCCATCTTTTTTTTTGCTTATTTCATAAACTTTGATTTTGATTTAAAGAAAAAAAGAGAAAGGTAAATTATTCTTTGCATGCGCGAAGACATGTTTTTTTTTCTTTTTGTCCAAGAAAATCAATGATAATTATTTATCAATTAAAAAATAGCGACAATTAATTAACGATAATTACTTTTTCTTATACTAAACCAATGCACAGAAAATCTTTACCAAAAAAACAATTTATCAATCAGTTTAATCCATTTATTCGATTAATCACCATCGTTCTTTCAGCCATTTCAATTAATTAATCTTGAAGATTTTTTCTCAATTCAAAAAAAAAAAAAATTCCAATCATGATGTTAAATAATACTAATAATTTCCACCATCAATTCAGTTTTTTTAATTTCGATCTCAACAACAACAGCGATAACAACAGCAATAATAAGATTAATAGCTTTATCAAATTTAATAAGCATAATAATTATAATGACAATGATAATAACATTCATTACTACCAGCGTCATTATAATAATAATGTTAAAAATAAATCATTACAATTACCAACACTTCCTTCAGATGTTTTACTAGAGATTTTCAAATATATCGAAGATGACAAACATTCTTTATATGATTGTTTATTAGTTAATAAAGATTGGTTTCAACTCGTCGTTCCTTTACTTTGGAAACGTCCTTTTGTTTTATTAAAGAAATCAAATAAAGAAGAAGATAATAGTAATAGTAATAATAATAATTATTTCGATGAATGTTTAAATATAACATGCAACAACAATCTCGATATAGAAAATGCAGAAAATATAAATCGTTCCAGTCTCATTGATACTTATATTGCATGTTCATCAGATGATTTTAAATCACAATTGTTTGATAAATTCGGAATCTGTTTAAGCGATCAATTGAAAAATCCGATTTTGAATTATTCAACATACTTGAGGGATTTGGATTTAGCAGAATTAGAGAGTTCAATCATTTGTTGGTTAAGCTTAAGCGACCATTGTTATAACGTTTATGACGTTTATCGGGAATTATTATCATTCATAACATCAGAAATATGTAAAATGTTGTTTGTTAATTCAAACGGGCTCCGGAGTTTCAGTTTGGGAAGTTGGAATGAAGAAACTTCCACGATTCCAAATTTATCATCATTACGTTCACCATTGCTGGTATTCAGGAATCTAAAAACATTAGAAATTAAAGGAGACTTTGATTATTTGAATGAAAATGATACAGCAAATCTAACAAAGATTTTAGAATTATTAATCAACAACTCCACAAAAAATGTTGAATATATTAATATTGACATTACTGGAGATTATGAGAATAGTCAAACAGAGAAATTAAGAAAATTAATAGAATCTCAAAGAAGTCTAAATTATTTTAGGTACTCACGAACAAATTGTCCTGAAGCTTTCAGTGAAGAATATATAAATTCTTGCTCAACACAATCCAAATCTTTGAAGAAATTGGTGTTTGACTCAGTTCCGTTAAGTGAAGATTCCATACTTCCACTGATTAAGTGTAATAATTTAGATTTATTGCAATTTAATTCTTGCTATCAAAAAAATAAAAGAAAGGAAGAAAATGTGAATGCGAACGAGAACGATAACGACGAAATCATTTCTTGTCATTTAGAAAATAACACAAATAATTTGATGAAAATCAATAAGCTAAAGTTTCTAAATTCTCATTTGGATGGTGTAATCACAACAATTTTATATTTGGTAAATTGTAATCTTTCAGAGTTGACATTGGAAAATTCCACAAAAGCGCATCTGGAAGTTATAAATAGACATTGTGCAAACCTAAATTATTTAGCATTGTCTACTACTACGAACACTTTGATCTCCTCTTCAATATTATTATCAACCACAAATTTAAAACATTTAGTTTTAAATCTCAAAAATTATTCTACCAAAATGACCGAACAAGATTTAAATCAATTAGGAAAAAATTTACCAATTTCATTAAACACTTTACACCTTAATTCCGTATTCGGTTATGATGAATTGGAATATTTGTTAAAAGATTTTCATCCTAATATTAAATCATTAATAATTACAATTGACCATGTTAGTAATAGTAGTAGTAGTAGTAATAATGCAGTGGTCGATGAGAGATTATTGGGAGAAGGTGAAATAAGGAGAAAATCACACAATAATAATAATAATCAAAATTATTACGACAATTATTTAAAAGTTATAATGAATTATGCTAAAACAAAACATTTGAGTGAATTTAGTTATAATATTACAAAATTAAAAAATCAACCTTCAAACTTGTTATCACCGGAAATGATATTTTCAAAAGAATTGTTGAACGAGGCAAAACAATTTATACAAAATATTTCAACGAAATCTATTTTTCCATTTGAATGTGATGACTATGAAGTATTATGCGATTAAGGCAGAGGAATTCTTGGGACAAAGACCAGAAACCATCATATTAATTTTTTAAATCAAGAAAGATCAAAACCATTCATTGAATAAAAATTATAAAGAACAATTCTTGAAAAATGGAACCTGCGAGCATCCAACTAAATTCATTTTTCTCGTCTTTATATTTTATTGATTAAATAGTATTTACATTCATTAAATTTTTTTTTTTTTCAAATTTAATACAACTAATTTTTTTTTGTAAATATTTTAAATACTTTAAATATTTTGCATTTTTCATATTTTTTTTTAATATATTAATAGTTTAATTAATTAATTAATTCAAATCCATAATAAACAACAAATAAACAAATAAAATAGAAACATGACAATTAATTTTTTCAGGATTATTATTCAAAAGTTCTTTTTTTATTTGAGAAAATCATCTCTATATGAACATAATATATGAATCAAGAACTTCATTAAGAACATATATGTAAAAAACATCATTGAATCCATAAATAGCCTTGATCTTCTCATATTACAATGTTTCGTTGTTCCATGATTATTTCTTGCGAGATTTATTGAAAGGAAAATACTTTAATGATTAAAGTAACCTTTATTGTTATTTTTGCTATGCTATTAAATCTGCAAGTTCATTTTTAATTATAGCTACTATTTGATGTACGATAAATTTTGAAATTTTGATGACGTGATTCAAGAAATATGAAAAAATCGCTCATCTTTCCAATATCGCTTTCCCGTGCTTCTATTTTCGAAATGATCCAGGCTTTTCCAACAGGTTCCAATTGACTATTAGGATGCCGATCACGAAGAAAAGAATGCGCTGAAGCAAGATTCCGGTTCCAAATGTTACAGCGTACAGCGTAAAGTTCCCGAGGGTTTCTAAAACAAAAGTCATGGTGTGAATTTTCGTCTCTTCGTGAATTTGGAGAAAGGTTACGGGTTGCATGACTGTGTTGTAGGTGATCTTGACTAAGATTTGGCGCAATGACGACCACAAGATTAAATGCATCAACTTTAGAAAGCTGTGTTTTCTAGATTGATGAGATAGAAAATAGTTTTAAAGGCTTCGGTGATGGTTAGATGCTTTTCTAAAAAGGATAGTGGGTGTTATTATTATGTTTACCTTTTTGCTAACTTTTTCTCCCGAATTTGTATCCTTTATCCGTAGCCTTTTCCACCATCGTTGAGGGTGTGTTGGTATCGCTGCTGTTGGACATTGATTATAATAATCAATTAATAATTACCAATTCTAAAAAGGTTTTTATATGTGTATATATAACTGGAACGTTAGAAATTGTCAAAATATTCGCCGCAAATTCAGAGGGAGCGCTAACCAAATCCGTATATATGACGCAGTCGAAATTTATATATACGTCCAACCAGATTGATTTCCAATTTTCGTGACACAAAGAGCTGATTATTAAAGCCGATAAGCTAAATAGCCAATAATAATCAGTTTAGGCTTTATGGAGCTTCATAATTCAAAATAGTTAATAAGTCATCCGTCTATGGATCGTAAATGCCACAAATTTTTATTAATCGATTATATAAAATAATATTTTTTTATCTTTTTTTTTTTAAGAATATTCCATATTCACATTTGTGTAACTTATTAAAATGATAAAATTAACTTGGAACGCCATTTTACGATTATCAATGGATGGATCTTGATAGGTAGGGTGAATAAGGATTCGCAATTGTTCATAGAAGACGGATTAAGATATATATATATATTTATGAAAAAATCAGAGCTTAAAAAAATCAAAGATTTTCAAAATATTCCAAAAGGGGTTTTTTTAAAAGTAAACAATAATCTTTTTTATTATTTATTATTTATTGTCATTATTCTTTCATTTTTCTAATTAGATTATTATTTTTTTTTTTTTTAGTTACAAAATTATAATTATGATGCCAAAATCACAAAGACTTCATATAGATGACATTTGCATTGAATGATTTCATATATTTGGTAAAGGTTTCACAACCGTTTTTGCAATTTTTTTACCCCTTTTTAATTATTTCCCCAATATTAATATTATTTTTGAAATTTTTTTTGAATGAATGAATATATTAGTATGGGATATCACATGAAAAATCAGAATCAGAATTGGATTCTACTTCTTAAATTGCAAGAAGAAAATTTACAATGGATTATGTTCATTGTGATCTTCATAATGGCAAATAATATGAAGATTGGGGTGATGTTTTATATTGCACCAGAAGCAAGATACAATTTTGGTGTGATAATTTATAAGTCAAAAAAGTATTATACATGTTGTTGGAAACAAACAACACACAAGATAGTAAGGCGTGAGCCATACATATTTTGTACGATATATTTGATGGAATGGGATTACGAAATCGTTTCCAAATTTGGAAAACCCGAATTGAGATTACGCGTTCAAATAAAATATTTCTTTTAATTATATAAAAAAAAGCTTTAAATACTTTCTAAATATTGAAATAGTCAATTAAAGACGCAAAAGAATCTAAATCACAACGAAACTTAAAATAATCAAAATAGTTATTTAAGCCTTGATGTAAATCATGACAATCCCTTAGATGAAACTATTTATGATTCTGAAACAACGATTTGGTTCAGAAGATGGATCTGAATTATATATCACCTGACAATAAATTAGTAACTTCCAGCCATTAAAAAGTCTCTCCATTTATATTGTACATGCGGTCAAACGAAAAAATGTCGTCTTTAAACTGCTGCTGTTGAGGATGAAACAATTGAAATTGATCCTTTAGAAATTGAAACTAATGAAAAAGGCCTAATTGAAAAATTCGAGAATGCTTTGTCAAAATTAACAATACTAGAGAAAGGTAAAAATATTGATTATGGTGTTAAAGCACCAAAAAATGTGGCAATTAATCGTATTGATTCGAGCATGGTTTAATCTAAAGAACGGTATAATTTCAATTTCAAAGCCTATAAAAATTTTTACGGAAATACAGTACATTTTGATTTCCATATGTTTTCAGTTTTTACCATACTAATACAGAAAATGTACCGAGCCTTCTTTCCAGTGAAAGAGAGTGCCTTTCCGTATATTTTTATATGGAAAACATACTGAAAGCATGTTAATATGGAATTTACAGAAAACACACGTGGAATATAAGATATGTATCCAATATGTTATGTACGGAGAAATGGGGCGTTAAATATTAATATGGAAACCATATTAATACGGAATGCGTTTTCCCGCGGGTATGAGGTACAACAAGTAGAAAGGACACATTGGGCAAAATCCAATTTAGAGAAATCGACATCTGCATTTACCAATGTTTTACATATGAAACAAATATTTTCATAAATATAGAGTATGTTTCTAAGCAAAAAGATTCCGTCCCAAATCACATGTGGCTGCATTATTATCTCAATGAAAAATTTTTGACTCATTTTTGCTTTCCATACTCCATATTAATAAATATGCTAAGGCTTGCCCCCTATATTCAGTATTAGTGTTAGTATTATAGCCAACCTTGCCACAGTGGATGAACGGGACACATAAGAAAATTAAAATGGAAATTTTATTAAAATCCGTTATGACAAGAATTTAATTATAGTCCGCTGTGACAAGGTTTGACTACCATCTATATACAATTTTTTTAGGACGGCCGAACGTGTAACCACTCTAATTGATTATTATATCTTTTACCCCAAGTTACATTGTGAGCTTAATTTCATTGAGATATACTGGGAAAAGGCATACAAAAGATAATTGTGACTATATTTTTTGTAGGCTTGCAAAGATTTGTTTCAGAAGCATTGAACATGTTACTTTGGGAAGAAATCAAGAAATTTTCTTAGAAAAAGTTTCAAATGCATGTCAACATGTAAAAAAAGGAGATCCGGACAATTGTAGTTGAAGTCATATGCTACTATGTTATAAAATTTTTTAACACGTGACTTATAGCAAAAAAATGCAGCCTTTAAAGAAGGGAATCATTTGACACGAAGGTCTTATAAATACATTGATTAAAAATTTTAAAATAATACTATTTATGGATAATGGAGAAAAATGTGTTTCGATGAATTCCAGGCTCATTGTTTTTAAAGTGGACCCAGGATGATAAAATAAATTTTTCTGGAATAGAGCCTATGACCTTAACTAAGACTCGAACCAATGAATCAGAATCGAATCAATATTAATATATACTACCTAATATATATATCTCGATGAACCATGATTTGATTAGAGTCGGTTTGATATATACTATTTAATACATATAAACGATCTTGTTTTAACGAACTATAATTAAATTTGCGTTGCAATGAATTTTTAAATTTTTTGCTTCACGTAGTAAGATTCCAAAATCGAGGGACTTTTAATAGGAACTTCATTTATCAATCGAGAAGAGTATCGAACTTTCAGAATAAGAGTGACGATATTTAGATATTTTATATGTAACTATTATGTCATAATACACTTTAGGTTTCTACCTTGTCGTGGAATTTTAAATCATTCAAGGATTCGTTGAAACGCGATTTTGAATAGAATTTTCTTGTGCGAATTCCGTACTATAAAAGTTATGTGCGGAATAGTAACTATAATAGGTATCAACTAGTGTTGGTTTCCAAACTAGAGAGTTTCGCAACTGTACGGAAGTCAAAAGGTTTCGCCATAAGTCGAAACTAGTTTTGACTTTTGACTTTTTGATTTACGGTGCAGATCATTAATTGCTTATACACTTCCTGGTCATAAATATAAGGACACTTGCAGATCATCGGAAATAATTGAATAAAGAAACATGAAAAAAA
>CAUDNR010000269.1:44995-82752 GCA_958430865.1 Entrophospora sp. SA101 | reverse complement strand
ATGATGAAGGAGAAGATAACATAATTGAAACAAGTGATGATGAAAATATTTCTTTAAACTCTAATATAGATTCAATTCTAAATAATCATTTATTATCATTTAAAATTTTAGAAGCTAAATAATGAATGTCATTTTTTTATTTGTATTTTATTATATATAAGTTAATTTTATTTATTATTCATCTTTTTTATCTTTTTTAAAGTATTGTTAACGGTAAAATAAAATTTAAAAAAAATTTATTTTGGTAATGATTGTCATTTTACACAAAATGAAATAAGCCAATCACAGGGAAAGCCCGCTATGTTCTGAACTATGTTTGATGATCAACCATTGTGACCAACCCCAATAAATTATGCACAATTTTATCAGAAAAAATTTCCGACTGATAATTGGTTGGGTTTGAAAAAAAATTTTTATTTCGATTATTAAAGAGGAAAAAGTAAAAATTTATATTCACAATTCAAAAATTTGAATTGATAGTTAATTAACTCAAAACAAAATTTCTTTATAAAACAAAGCTTTTTGAATCGCTCTTGGTTTGAAAAATAGATAGCGACACTCATTATGGCTTTTATTTCTTTATTTTACTTTAGATAAAAAAGACTGTTGTTGAAATCATATCAAATAAAAAATAAAAAAAATAAATAATCAAAATGGTTAGAATCTCAGTTTTGGTATGTATATAATAAATATCCATTTTCTACACAGACATGTTGACGGTAATGGTAGTAATGATGATGAATGGGTTTTTAAAATAAAATTAATTAATTTTTTAATAATAGAATGATTGTCTTAATAACATTGTTAATGCTGAAAAACGTGGCAAACGTCAAGTATTAGTTCGTCCATCATCAAAAGTGGTCATTAAGTTCTTGCGTGTAATGCAAAAACATGGTAATTAAATCAATTATCATATATAGCGTGTTTGATGATATATATACTAATTACCATTATACCACCGCTAACATATATATATACTTACGCTTATAATTCTGCATACATATGTGTATATAAAACACACGCGCACACCTACCTATTTCTCTCTTTAATTATATATATATTAAAGAATATATTGACGAATTTGAAGTGATTGATGATCATCGTTCAGGAAAAATTGTAATTCAATTAAATGGTCGCTTAAACAAATGTGGTGTCATTTCACCACGTTTCAATACAAAAATAGATGATATTGAAAAATGGGTTAATAATTTATTACCATCTCGTCAATTTGGTTTTTTAGGCAAGTATAAATAACAATAATAAAAATGATTGAAAAGTTTTTTTGGTGCGTTTTTATGTATTTTGTTAATGATATTTATTTTTTTTTTTGATATATAGTGTTGACTACTAGTGCTGGTATTATGGATCACCATGAGGCAAGAAGAAAACACACTGGTGGTAAAATTCTTGGTAAATATACTTTTTTTTCTTTTCTTCCTTTTTTCTTTGATTTTTTACTAATATATCTTATAATTATTATGGATTTTATTTATAGGATTTTTTTATTAAAATAAAATAATAATAAACATGTCATTACATTTGTTTAAATTAAATTAATATTATTATCAATTACAAAAAAATAAAAGTAATTATTATTATTATTAAAATTATTTAAGGTGAAAAATTTTACAGTTTGTTTTCTACAACTAACTATTAGTAAATGCTATGTAAATCAAACTATTTCTATAATAATTATGAACTTCTCTTTTCATCCCAGTTTATTACTCTTTTGTATAACGAACAAAGACAGAAAATACATGTAGAATGGAAGGTTCTCTATGGATGTATTGGTTTTTCTTGAAATCAATCAGTAATCATTAATGAATGATTCAATTCCTCTAGCTAGTTGGTGGGCCTATAATTCATCTATCACCTTGAGTCTTTATCAATAGCCATAATCTTTTCTCTTGAAGGCCTACTACTATGTATGATTCATTAAACATTACAGACATAAATATCATAATAACAAATCTTTATCTTTTTTATTGTATTATTTTAAAATATGCAAAGGATAAAAAAATATAATTAATAATTAAAATAATAGGGCAAAAGAAGTATTGGGAATGCAGTTTTTCAGAACAATTAACTATACATAGAAATTATAAGTGAATAGGTCAACAAAATATGGTCATGGTTTTAAAAGTTTCTAGATGTTTTGGAACCACTACTTTCTACTTAATATAAACTTTATTATTAGAAAAACTTTATATGCTTTAACAATATAATTTTGAAATGTTACACCAATTTTCATATTATGTGGGTGACCAAACAATAGCCAAAAAATTAATCTAACTTTATTCAAAACTCAAGACATTTATTTTTTGTCACATTGAAAAAGTTAACTGAGATAACTTGCTAAATGCAATTAGTAAAATATTTTCTCCCACGGAAATAAAGTAGTCGAAAGAAAAAAAGATACTTCACACAA
This sequence comes from Entrophospora sp. SA101, assembly GCA_958430865.1. Taxonomy (NCBI): domain Eukaryota; kingdom Fungi; phylum Glomeromycota; class Glomeromycetes; order Entrophosporales; family Entrophosporaceae; genus Entrophospora; species Entrophospora sp. SA101. Next base: position 80,324 of record CAUDNR010000269.1, on the reverse strand, counting down.
CATAACTTTACAATACACGGCAAACATTCTGGCAATAAAAAGTAAGTGATAAACTGGATTTGAATCGGATCTGAACTTGATCTCCAATTTAGAGAGGTAACAACTATGTGCTAAAGTTTCAGGAGCAATGGGTACTGTATAACATTTCGTGCAACAACAAACTTCCACTATGCTTAAACAATTATAGAAAAGTTTTTAAATGTCTATTATCACCCTTTACTAATCCAGAAAACATAGTACAATGAATCTTTATCAATGAAAGACCGTTGTACACATTAATATGTATTGTATTGTGGTATTGTGAGTGATTTCAACGCAAGCATGCCCCAGTACACAAAATTCTGGTCGGAATTTTCAGATGCCATTTTTCATAATAATCAATTAAAGCGGGCAGTTCATTCCCTGTAGAGGATATTTCCATAGTGAACACTAAGTCACACTATAATAAGCTTTTCAATTCATTTTTTATAATTAATTTCTTTTTATAAACAAACATCTTGATAAAATCTTTCTGTAATGAACAAAGGCACTAATAAAGCATAGAATGGAATGTTCGCTAAAGGAAAATGAAGATTGTGAAAGAGGGCCTTCTTGCCAAAATATATGAAGAACTTATTAATTAAATAGAAGAAATATTTAAGTTAATGCGAGTACTTTACCAAAGCAAATTTTAATAGTGTTACATTGAATTCAGACAAATAAATAATTAGTATTGCAATAATTAAATTTTCTATAATAAGAAAAATTTTTAATATTTAATTGCCGGAAAAATGAAAAAAATTGTTTTGTGCCCATATATAAAATAATAAACGTGTAACTGTTACATCATTGGCTAAACCCATTTTTAGCTAGTTAGGGAAGCCACTAATTCATTGGAAAAAATTTTTTTATAATTTTTAAAAAAAAAAATTTAAAAAAATTTAGTATTATTTATTACCTTTGAATCACACACACACACACACACACACACACACACACACGTTTATTTCTTTTGTAAGATTCTCAAATACACTTGTTTCATTTTAATCTAATGTTTCCAAGCTGAAGTTCATAAAACAAAAAACCAAGTCAATGAGTTTTACTAAAACTAAAAAATCAAAATCAGGAGGTTACCCCTGGTCAAAAAGACAGATTTCTATAACAAATCCTTTCCCTCGTTATGGTCATTCAGCTACCGATGTAACTTATGATAACGATTTATTTCTTTTTGGTGGCTCCAGTAAACAAAGACTTAAAAATGACGTTTTTGTAATAGAAGTTAGTAAGTAAATTATACACATATAACACATATTTATATTTATAATTATAATTAATTAATTAAATTTTTTAAAAAGATTCTCTCAATGTTCTCGCTTTCACTACATCGGGCGAAATTCCTTCTCCAAGAATTGGTCATGTACATGTAAACTTTAGAAATTATATGATCGGTAAATATTTTAATGCCTTTTCTTAAATGAATTTTCATCAAAGTTTAATAATTACTCCTTTAAATTATTAAATTAGTTTTTGGTGGATTAACTGAGAATCAAGATAAACTTGATGATAGTTTATATGTTCTTGATACAAGTAAGTTTTTATTAATAATATGAATAAATACGAATGAACCGATGACTATATAATAAATGATTATATTTTATCAATAATAATAATAATAATAATAATAATAAAATCAATTTCAGTAAATAAAAATTGGAGAAAAGTATCAATAATGGGCCAACCTCCGTATGGAAGATACGGCCACACTGTAACTGTAGTTGGTAGTAAAATGTATGTATTCGGTGGAAGTTATGAGGGCTATTATTTAAACGATTTAATAGCACTCGATCTAGCATCAAGTAAGTTTTTTAATTTTGAAATTTTAATTTCACATCATTTGTTATTTTTTTTAAAATAAATTTCATTCAAACTTAGTTAACTCACCTGGACCTTCATGGGAATTCATAAATTTTTCAAATCAACCTCCATCAGGAAGAACTGGTCATATATCTTGTTCATACAATAATAAAATTTATATGTATGCATGCTATAATAATTAATTAGTTATTTTAAAAAAATTAATATATTATACATAAGTTTTTATTATGAAAATATTTTTATTTATTATATTTTTGTTTTTTAATAAGTTTTGGCGGAATGGATGGTTCGAAATGCTATAATGATACATGGTGCTTTGATCTACAAACTAATCAATGGGCCGAATTAGCCTACAATGGTTATGTTCCATATCCAAGACATGGATGTGGATCTACTATCATTGAAGACACAATATATTTATTTGGTGGTAAAACATTTGAAAATCAAGAACTTGGCGACTTGGTGGCATTTAAGATTGGCAGTTAGTATAACAAATTTTCTAAAAAAATATATTTTTAAGAAAATTTTAAATTAATTATATAATTATATAATTAATTAGTACAAAGATGGTTCATGTTTCAAAATATGGGTCCTGCTCCAAGTCCACGTTACAAGCCTACAATGACTGCTGCAAAAGATAAAATAATGGTTTTTGGAGGTGATTCTATGTCTTCACCAAAACCTGACGAGGAAGGGATAATACATATTTTAGATACTTGTAAAATTTATTTTTGATTTTTTTTCCAATTCTTTTTAGTTTAAAAAAAATTTTTTTAAAAACAAAATGATTAATTATTTTATACATCTATACATAACTATTAGCAAAAATAAAATATCCTCCTTCACAAAATAGTATTTATCAACAACAACAACAACAACAACAACAACAACAACAATCACAGCTAACTAAACAAGGATCTTCAGATTTACCATCTCCTCCTTCCAGTACAGACATGAGTCGTCCATTCCCATCCCCGACAAGGTCAATAACTTTAGATACACAGAGCACGTCAGATCAACAACGTACAAGACATATCATCCCAACTGCAAGACATAGTTCAAAACCTAAAACTACTGATGATAAACCATTTGCAAATTATCCTCCTCTTTCTAAATCCAGTATTGACTCTCCACTTTCCGAATTTAGCCAAGATTCGCCTAAAGCACCAACGGAAATGACAAATTCATTTCCATCATCTACAACACAACGTATGATCACACAAAATACTACTCCCTCAAGAATGAATACCATGCCTGTCACCACTTATCAGAATTCAACTCCACAGGCAAATAATTCATTTGTACCACCGGGTTTTGCAAAACGGCAAACAACCAACCCACCTGTACGTTCCAATTCACCAAGAACGTTGATAGAACTTGAAATGAATAGTATGCTACCACGAAATATGCCCACAAATCAAATTACTTCCAGAGTCAATCATCAAGACAATCGAATTATCGATAGGGAACTTTCAGGATCACCACAACCACAACCACATCTACAGCAACAGCAACAACCACTCTTCATAGGTGGCGTAGGTGTTGATATTCGTCAGGGAGATTTTCAAAACCCAAGACAAGCCCCACGACCTCCCATAACAAATAATGTTTCAACGCAACCCTACAATCAATACACACATTCTCCAAGTCAATCAATCCGATCTATTCAAAAAGTGAATATGGTTCCTCAATCAATGTATGATTCACAACCTGAACCTTCTTCACAAGTTATTTATAATAACAATAATGGCCCTAACAATAACGGCTATAATAATAAAGGCAGTGTTTATCCTATTCCTCCATCATCAACATCATCAACATCATCAACATCAACGACAACGACGACGAAAGCCACCACCACAAACTATACTACGACCGATGTTCGATCTGAAAATTATTACTTACCAAACTCAATTCCAAATGATGTCCGTACTGAAATCTTTAATGAATTAGAAAATCAAAATATATCATCATTTAAAAAGCGCGAGATGTGGTTAAGAGCTGAATTAGAACTTGCTAGAAAGGCAGGCTATTTAACGAAGTCAGTTACAAATGATTCCACTCCTGATGGTATCGATGTTAATAAACTGTTGAATATTGGTGAACCAGAGTCTGATAGATATAAAATTATAGAAGCAATTACTAAAATAAAACAAGAATTAAAAAAGTCAAAGGTAAATCATATAAATATTTATTACTTAAATTTTTTTTGAAATAATAATAATAATAATTTTAATTAGGCAACGATTGCAAGTCAAGCTCAAATTGCTTCACAAAAAATTGCAGATTCAGAACGTACAAGAACAGCAGCACTTCAGGAAGCAGCATATTTTAAGGCAAAACTTTCGGCCTTAATGAATACGTCAGAAAATGAATTGGCATCAGTTGAAACAGAGAGAGCGGCAGATCTTGAAAAACGATTAACACAAGCTTTAATCGAAAAAGAAACTCTTCAAAGCAAACTTTTTCAATATCAGCAAGCTTCAAACAACGACAAAACATTTAGGGAGTCAGCAGAGGAAAGTGCTAGGTTGGCAACCGCGAGAGCTGAAGAGGCGGAAGAAGCACATGCTCGTGTTTTATCCGAGTTAACTGATTTTCAGACACGTGCCACCACTGCAGAAACAGAACTACGAGAAATGAAAGCCCAATACACAGGAGTTAGTTCCGAGTTAGCACAATATAAATCTGGATCGGAGAACATACATAATGAGTTGACATATTATAAACAATTAATGGAACAACAAAAACGTGCTTTTGAGTCTGTCAATCACGCGCTTATCTCAGCAAAGGAAAAAGCAAATGAATCAGAAAATTTATGGAGACAAGCGCGTCAAGATAACCTATCGCTTGAAAAGGAAACATCAAAATTACGTAATAAGCTTGAAGCCAAAAACCGTGAATTAAACAGAGCAAATTCCAAAATCGATGAGACTGAACGATTATTGAGTAGAGCACAAAATGAAGCAGAGGCTTTCCGTGCAACAGTACAAGAAGGAATGAAAGGGTTGTTTGAGAAATCAAAAACAAATGAAAATAATCTCAACAATTTAACTGAAGCAGACAAAACTAATCTTGAAAAAGAATTAATAGAATGGAAAACCATGCATGCCGAATCTCATAATTCTGCAACTGAAGCATCTAAATCATTATCAGAGGCCAAATTAAAAATTATACAATTGGAATCGTCTGCGATGAAAGCTAGACAGGAGGCAGTTATATTACAAGGGCAATTAACTGATTCTTTGGATGAAGCTAAAAAAATCAAAGAAAAATTACGCGAAAAAGAAAACCTTCTAGAAGAAAAAGTAAGAGCACTAGAAGATGCAGAAATTAAAATTGGAATGATGAGAGAAGATCCCAAGACTCAAGAATTTACAAATAATCAAATTATCGAATTAAGAGAACAAAATCAAAAAGAGAAGGAAGAATTTAATAGGAAATTTGAGGATATTGAGAAACAATTGAATTCTTCACGCGAAGAAAAGATTATGGTAGATCAATCGTATGAAGCATTGAGGAAGGAATATGAATCAATAAGGCAAGATCATAAATTATTGAAATTAAACAATGAGAAACTTCAAGAACAATTGAAAAAAGAAGGAGAAAAGGTTAAAGAGGTACAAACCGAACTGGAAGAAACACTTTCATTATATGTATTAGTTAACAAAGATCTTGATGATGCATTAAAATTAGCAGGAAAGGCTTCAACAGCAGGTGCCAATGACGATGTAAGTGGCAAACAATTAGAGGATCTCAAAGCGGAAAGGGATAGATTAGAAAAGGAGGTTATAAAATATCGAGAAAATAATATGAAATTGGAAGTTTTGAACGTGGATCTGGTACAAAAGTTGCAAGATTCCGAGAATAAAGTATCACTTCTACTAGATCAAATGGAAAATGCAGTAGATACGTATCGCGGAATGGAAGATGATGAAATGAAAGATTCTAGCCAGAGAAATTCACAAAAATTAACAAGTGAACTCGATATGTTAACGTCACAATTTAATAGCAACATTCCCGATGATGACAGTGTTAGTGATTATACTAATTCAAGATGGAGTACACATTCAGGCACGAGCATAAACGATAGAGCATCGTCAAGACTAGAAGATTACGATGAAATTATGGCAAGGCTTGATGAAGTGAAAAAAGCAGCAGCTTTAAGAAATTTGAATCAGATGAAACAAATGAATCAAACATAAGGTGTCATTTTTTATTATTTAAATAAACAACCAAAAATAATTTTTTTATAATTTTTTTAATAATATTTTTTAATACTTTCATTTATTTTATTATTGTATTTTTAATTAATTGATTATCATAAAACTCAAATTTATATTTAAATTTATTCGATTAGAAAAAATTAATAATCTTTTTAAGAAACTTTATTATTATTATCATTATAACATTATATATCCATTCATCCATTCATTCATTCATTCATTCATTCATTCATTCATTAATTAAATTAATTAATTAATTCATTTATTCAATTTTTTTTTAAACAAAATTTTTAATAATAAATTATAATAATACCTGTAAATATTATTTATATAGGTAAAAAATTAGTAGTGGTTTCATAATAAACTAGAATATCATTTAAGACCTGGATTCTCAGAGGTGGATTATATTTTAAATGTGCAAAAGTATAATAGTAATATATATGTGTTTCTTCCATATTAAAAATCTATAGATTTCATCCATCCATTCTTTATTAATAAACAATTTATATGAGAATTCAATAGACTATTTACAACATGAACTAATAAATTTAACATTAAAACTTAAATTATAAATAAAATTCGCCATTTTGAATCTTAAAATCAAAAAATGATGCAAATACAAAGTATCTATGATGACTGCTCCAATTCCCTTTGCTTGGATATATTAAAGATTTTTTATTAATTAATTCATGTATTGTAGGATATACCAAAACCGCAGTACAATGAATTAGACTTAAGAGATAGCAATCTGTTGAAGAATGAAAATTTTTCTATGTACTTTCTTTCAAAATAAAATGCACATTCTTTTTTTTACAAATTAAAACTATTACTAATATTTCTTCTTTTATTGTTACATTTCATAAAATCAAAATGCATTCGATTTGTCTTTGGTGCTTGAATTTGAAACACACATAGGCAGGTCAGTATTGGTATGTAGAGGAACTTTTACATACATATGAGTTGTGTTAACTCTATGTTTTTTGAATTTTGGCTTTGAATTTAGTTAACTACATGTAATAGTAAATTAATAATAAAATAAGAACATGCTTGAGCTGTCTTTAGTGCCTGTGTTGAAGCAACATAAGTTGATCAATATTGGTACGTAGAACAACCTTTATGTAAGACAAGATTTGGCACAGTTTTAACTTTGAAGATTAAAAGTGATAAAAGGAGAAAACAAAGAATGCAGAAATTTCTTTTATTGCTGAATCACAATGAATCAATCACCAGAGATAAAATTGCTCTTTAAACTATGCAATTTTAATCTTGTTAGAGAAAATTTTAAATAAACTATTTTATCACCAGGAAGTGTATTATTATAATAAGAAAATTGTTTATTACAAATAATGTAACTGTTATTTGTGGGATTTAATCAAGGTTAGGATATAAATAAGGGGGATATAAAAGAGGTATGACTGTAGTGAAGAGTTTATGATTTTGCTGAAAAAATAATAAAAAGATTATTAGAAATTTTCTAACATCAAACAACATGGAAGCTGATTTTAATAATGATGGCAGTGGTGGTAGTGATTCGTAACAAGTACATAAATCACATCCAGATGCATATCATATAATAAATAGAATATTAGAAATATTAGATGAAAAGATTGCCAAATATAAAAGCTCTCAAAAAGTTATACAAGTAATGATAATTTGTTAAACAATCTTGATTTAATTCTTTTCTCTAAAATGTTAACAAAGATGAATAAAAATTTCATTATTAATTAATTGGAATTACTGTCCATTAATTACTACTAACAATATTGATTAAAGAATCGACTATATAAAAATTTATTCATTATAATTATTTATCTTTTTTATTTTATTCTTAAAGCTGAATTATAATGTTTTGAAGTAAACTTTTTGATTCTTGATATTGCAAGGCATCATTTTGGTTGATTAACAATTATGGCTTAAAAGGCTACTTTTGTTGGTTAATTATAAGAAACTCACAATAATTTGGTGCTTGTCAATTAATTAGTTGAAGAATTTACTTTAGCTCTTGATTACTGCCTCTTTCTTGCACTTAAATGAGTCTGTAAGCACATTTAATGGTACTATGCCTACAGAAAATAAGTTAGGATCAGGAAGTAAATGAACAAGAACTAGAAATAAAAAATGCGTATTTTTAAAAAATATGAAATGGTGAAAAAAAGCTATTTTGGTTAGTATTAAGCTCAGTTTTGGAAATCAATAAACCATTTGATAATTTTCAAGACTTGCAAAAAGATAATTATTACATTCTTTTCATTAACATTATTTCTTGGTGATAAAATTGACAAGATGGCCAAATATTAATTCTTATTTATAGTAATGATTACTTTTGTAGATTATCATTACTATCATTTGATCTATTTTTTTTTGACATGAACCAGTTTTAAAATCATCATCTACATGATATTTCTCTAATAATTGCGCAGGCAATTTATATTTGCCTGCACTTAAAACATCCTTAATATTTGTCACAGCATCAAGATTATATTATTAACATTATTTATTAATATTGTCTCCAGTAGCTGTTTCTGAATTAATGTTTTTTCTAGCTTTGGTTTAGTTCTTGTGTTAACAGTAGAGTTTGACGATGATGATTGAATTCAAAATATATAAATAATATTTTTTTATCACGGGTAATAATTTTCTATTGTACAATGAGGTGGTGATGGAGTTGTTCCTAGATGATTGAATATCTTAATCTATGGCCTTCAACATTGGCACCATGATATTCATTATAAACACCTCTGCATATTTGTTCTATCTTCAAATTCTACAAAAGACCAATCAAATATTTGTGAATAATATAAATAAATGTTTTTGTTTTTGTTTTTCGACTTAACAAAACAATCAGCAGGAAACCAAACCTTGTAAGTACTACTATAACGGAATAAGATCCTCAAAGAGATATACGTGAAGACTATATCATTCAACGTTATGGAATTCCCCAGGATCCTACCACCATCATGTCCATATCTTTCAACGTACCCAGCCACATCGTGTTCATGAAAGTGTAAGACATATTTACTAACGTAAAGAGTTGTTGTTGTTCTTTTCAAACCATTAATTATTTATTATTTGTAATTAATAATGAATCCCATTCATTAGTTCATAATTTAGATGAATTTATTATCTGCCAATCAATTGATTGGTTCAATTTAGAGAAAATGATGACCAACGCTACTAAAAAGGCAAAAACTCTTTGCACGGGTTTTTTGAAGTTGATGCAACTGCGCGTTTTTCTCGAGTCATTGAACCAATAATACTAACCAATTAATCAATACTAACTAATAATCAAACTAACTGATGATTAATAATAATGCATTCCATTTCATATATATTTTCCTCATTACCTCCATCACAAAAAACATTATTCACATGGGGGGTAATACATTTGCTGTTGGGAATATTTTTATGGTTAAAAGGTCAATGGGGGAATGGATTAGGTAAAATTTTATCATTATTACTATTATAGCTAAACAAGAACTTCCATGAATGTAAATAGTTAATAAAACTTTGAAAATATTAAGAACTTCAGATTCTTTAAATAAATTGAAGAGTTTTTTGCTTCTTTATTGTATTGAATTTCCTGAGGTGTAAATGCAAAATCTACATTTTTTAAAACCTATATAAATTCTATGCTAAGTTACAAATTAATGTAGAATCTTATTAAACAAATAATATGTTTTTTTTTCAAAAGTAAAATGGGGTCGATTATTATTATATTAGGTAACACACTTAAACCACTATTTTTACCATATTTTCGTAAAGAGTGACTTTTAAAACACCCATATCCCCATACCATTCGTGCTAAGAAGGTTGTTTGCATTTGTAGTAAAATAATAGATGTTGAAAAATTTGAAAATACAGAAAGTTCAAGTTCAATATCTATTACCTCTATATTTTCATCATACGCGATGTTCGTTTTCCATAGTATAATATCTTTTGCTTTCGTGTCGCTAGAAATTTTGATTTTTTCTTTCAAGCGTCCGATGGACATGGCACCACTATTGTTAATGTCAATAGGAAAAGCAGAAGTAACGGGATCTCCATACAAGAGACACCAAAGTGTCTTGGAGGTCTTTCTTCTAGCTTCCCTTTTGAAACACAAGTTAATAAAATAAACACGAAAAGTAGTATATTTTATTAATAGATATAACTTCAGGGAAACTAGTTCCAAATATTCTACGTATTAACTAGTTGCAATGATCGCAACCACCACCATTCTTTTTATAATAACTAGAGTGACGACGAGGGCGATAACCGCCGCCAACACTCTTGTGATGTACTTTACCCAGCAATATCGGCTAGTTCTTTTTCTTTTCTTCTTTTATTTATCACAAACGACTTTTTTTTTAAAAAAAAAAGATGACAAATTTTATTTGATCGACAAACGCGTCATTAATTATTTATTATTGTTACAGAATTTTTTTTAACACTATGATTCGAAAGTACTTTTAAAAAAAAAATGTGACCGCCTCACCATAGATTCGCATTGATAGAAAATGGAAAAGGTCACCGCTTTTATATTATTTGAAGAAAAAAATGTTATCGGTTACATTGATTCTCAGACATAGAAAAATAAAGAATGTTATCGGTTATGCTTGTTTCGCATTATTATTATTAATAAACTAGAGTAAGGCAAATTCAGTCAACCCTCACTGTTTCATATTAATGCTAATTATTATTAATACAGGTCACTCCCGTTATAAGGGAACTCATGGGACAAGCAAAAAAAGTCCGTATAACAAGATGTTCTTATAACGGGAGTTCATGTAAAGTCACATGACTTGAAAAATGATTATAAAATTTTTTTAGAAATTATTGATTTATTTTAAAATCAACAATTTAGCAAAAGTTTAATTATAATCATTAATGATTAAAAGATTTAGAAAAAACGTTTTTAAAAATTTGCAAAAATTTTTAGTGTAAGTTCATAATTCTTTTATCCTTAAACGTACAGGGATTTTTGGTCCAAATTTGTGTAGATCTCCCGAGTAAATTCAATCCCTCTTAAAATACTACTACTACTAACAAACCCTAAATATTTTTACATTTTTAATTAACATATATTCTGAAAAAATTATTTTAAAAAAATCGTACATATTGGAATCATATTTAAGATTTTTTATAAGTAAAGAAATATTTGTATTTTTTTAAAAAGTTCACCATATGGAAAATTTGAATTATTGATGCTAGACCTATGGTTCTTAGACATAAATCGTGTAATTTGATCTGCCAACAAGTTCTATTAGTAGTGTTTACATACTAGCTAATAATTTTAGTGAAGGTGATATAAGGTATATATAACTGTATCGCAAATTTTTACTATCAAAAAACGTGATCTGCAAGAAAATAACAAAAAAATGGGTAATTTTACATTTTACCAAATAAATTTTTTTAATAGAAGTATGGGGTTTTGAATATCATTTATGAAATAAGAAATATTGTGGTGAAAATATCTTTTTTTATAATTTTTGAGTCACAATTGGGAATTTTTGAACCAGATTTGGACCAAAATTCGTTTAAGGGATAGTCTTGTTTGAAAACGTCATCAAAAAAAGTCAAAAATGTAAAATATTTCATTTCTGTATTTCATCATCATCAAAAAACAATAAGAGATCAATCAAAAACGTAAAGATAGTTTGTTACAATTCACAAACCCATTCTTGAAAATAATAGATACTTTGTCACCACAACAACAATTTGCGAATTGATTATTGTTAATTTTAGTTTTAATAATGATAAACTTGATGTGAGTAATTTGTGTTTAATGTGTTTAGTATTAGTAATATTAAATAAAACATTAAAAACGTAAATAATTAGCTATCTGATTTTGTCACAGTGACTTGAGTGATTTGATTGGTTCTCTCGTTGTACTGACATGTCCTTATGACGGATGTCACTATAACGGGATAATTGTCCTTATACTCTTATAACGGGATACATAATGAATGTCATTATAACGGGAGTAAATTAATATTTATAAAGTGTGTTTTTGAAAAATGTCACTATAACGAGCTGTCCTTATAACAGGAGTGACCTGTAATATTAATATCAAGTGCTACATACGTCCGTGTAACGTCTAGATTATAATAATAATAAATTGATTTTTTCGTAATGTTTAGATTTTACAAGAGTCAAGTTTACAATAATTTAAGGCATTCTTCTTATTCAACAAGAAATGTAAAGAATGAATCAACAAAAATAAAATTTTTTGATGGTTATTACTCGCAAAGAAATTTTACGCAATTTAAGCAAGGACTACAAAAAGAACAAATAAAAAATGACAATAGAATTGAAATTACAGATCGGGCTGTTAAGGTTTTTATAATCTTTTATTTTATAATATTTGCTTTTGAAATATATAATGAGGAATTCTAATGCTTTATAATAAAAAGAAACTTTTGTCGATAACAAAGCATGACAATGATCATAACAACAATAAGAGTAATGCATTGAGAATAAGAGTAGATTCTGGTGGATGTCATGGGTTTCAATATTTTTACGATTTAGTGAAAACTAATTCATTAAAAGAAGATGATGTGTAAGTTGTCATATATGTAATTATATAAAATTTATTATTACAATCTAAAAAAAATGTTATGTTATTATATAGAGTTTTTGATAAGAATGGAGCAAAAGTGATAATAGATGAAATATCTTTAGGATTAATTAAAGGTTCAAAAATAGATTATACAGAGGAATTAATCGGGTCACAATTCCAAGTAATAGATAATCCGCAAGCAGTGTCTGGCTGTGGGTATGTAGTTATTAATATCACTGTTGTTATTGGTATGCTATTGTTTTTATATGTATATTACAGATGGAAATAGAATAATATAATGATGATTTTTAGGTGTGGAATTAGTTTTGAGGTTAAGTTGTGAATAAACAATTAGAATTAAGGCAAGTTATTTATTTATTTATAATATTTATATGTATTTAATTTTTTTGTAATTTGTTTAAAAGTAATAAAATATTATTATTATCAAGATTAAAAACAATAAAATTTCTCATTGAAAACATATCACCAAGATTTATGACAAAATTGGTACAGGCTAAAAAATGAATGAATTTTCACTGCTATTATTATTTTTGTTTGTTGCTTAATAAATGCTAACTATTACCAATCAACCATGTTATTATTATTATTAAGATTATCATTAATAATATTATTATTACTATTATTATATCATTAATATTGAGATTATCATTATTAACATTAGGGGCAATGGGATTATTATTTTCATAAATAAAATAAAAATTATTTAATAATAGAGTATAAAACCTTTCTTCAAAATAAAAAGATTTAATTTTATGGAATAACTCTTTGATCTGTATCATTCATCTCTGGCTCAATTCTCATCCTTTCATCCTGAGGGTTATCTCCCATTTCACCTAATTCTGACTTGTCAATTCCATTATTTTCCTCATTAGATCTAACCCTCAATTTCAATACAGGAATTTGATCCATAGCAAGTAGTATTAACAAGGTTATAACAAAACTATAACCAAGTCCTGCCATTACAACAAATAACTGATATAACAATTGTATGAAATTACCATCCAACCAACCACCATTTATTCAAGTGATACCATCTAATAAAGCAATCTCTTTTTGTGCAAATATACCAATCAACAAGCACCACCTAATACCATGTATTGCAAACACATCCAAAACATCATCATATCTCTTAATTTGACAAGAATGTTACAAATTACTCCTGGAAAAATACTAAAAAGCAACGATGATGGTATGCTAATATACCCAGCAGTAGGTATGCACCTGAACAAAACCCAACCACAGAGAATCTATGTTCGAATCGGTAATCTATCAACATCCATGTTAAACCACCTATCGATGCTGCTAGGTTTGTCACAGTACATACTAAGATTGTTCTTGTATCAATTGATAATACACTTCCACCAATGAAACCAAACCAACCAAACCAAAGCAGTGCAGTGCCTAGGATGACATTCATGATATTACGAGGTCTAAAATCACCTGTACCAATGTCTCTTCTTGGACCTAATACATATGAATAAGCCAGAGCAGCAGAACCTGATGAAATGTGTATTGGTGTCCCGCCAGCAAAATCAAGTCCACCCAAATGTGCAAACATCCATTATCCGACCAACACCAATATGCGATAAAATCATAAATCAAAGTTGTCCAGATCACAAAGAATACTAATCCTACTAATATTTTTAAACATAATATCATGATTTAATATTAAAAAAAAAAAAAAAAATGTTATCGGTTACATTGATTCTCAGACATAGAAAAAATAAAAAATGTCATCGGTTACGCTTGATTCGCATTATTAATAAAAAATGTTTATTTATACACATCTAAACTCGATAAGTCGGGCGCAACAATCAATTGTTTAAAGTATTTTATAATATAAATAAATCGAGTTTAAATGTGTATTAACAAAAAAATCAAAAAAATGTCACCAATAATAATAAAATTAAAAAATTTAAAATGAATGTCATAATAAAAAAATCCACGCCAAAAACGTTTTACTACATACCTAACTTTCAAGAATTTGTCAATGCTAAAAAAGTTATTTGTAAATGTGGTCAAATTATTTCACTTGGAGTCAATTATCAAGTTTTTGGGCAAAGTTATTACGTTTTATGAAAAATGTGGGCAAGGACATTCATGGGTAGAAAAGCCGGCAGGATTTTTAGATCATTTATCATATATTTCTATTAAGGCCTGTCTTCCTGTATCACAACGGTATTTTTCATGTGAAAATTTGGCAGGAGGAGGGAGACATTACAATTCATATTACACCACGAGAAGTAATTTATTTTTTGGGAATACGTTCTTATTCTGATATTAATCCTTGTTTGATTGCAGTAGATGATGAAACATTTTTAATTTATAATCATTTTAGTCAATCAAGTACACAAAGCTTTCTTTTAAATATTTTAGTCAATAAAGATAATTTCATATAATAATTTTAAAGTGTGTTCGGAAAATCGATTCGCATTAATATGATTTGTCATTTAATTTGGCGGTCACATACAATAGAGTTTTCCCGGTCCTACTTTGATATATTTTTCGTAAGGGGGTGGTGCATCGCATACCCCGAATACCATTGGATTTATTCCCAGGAATATATATTACCCTCTTATTCTTTGATCAAATAATAAAGGATTCAACCCCAAAATCTATCTGGGTATGCCAATTCATTCACTGAATATCCTCTTTCAATTTATTATATTTGGTCAATGTCAATCAATCTCAATGAAAAATCAACCAAATACTCGCTGAATATTTAATAAATATTATTCAGTGTTGAAATTACAGTTACATGTTGTATTTAACATGATTGACTTTATATAACAATCTCTATGTCAATATTAATATTAATGTTAACTGTCAATATTGGATGCATAAAAAATTTTTAAATAACTATTAGAAATTTTTGGCATGCATGTTGATATTTAGATAAGATATGCCCTTGCTCATTCGGGGAGAAGGAAACGTGCATTATATATTTATTTTATATAACTGACAAGTATCAATAGATTATGCGATTGCGATTTGTAAATATGTAGAGAAAAGAAGGAATGAATTGAAACAATGATGATTCGATAAATTTTGATAAAAAAATCTTACTGCGTCGAAGACCCTTGAAACCATTTTCGTATTCAACTCAATAATAATTGATTATGATAATTATAATGATAATAACAACAATAACAATGATCAAAATAAATTAAATTATACAGTGTGAGACAACCATCGTGGAACAACCACTGCATCCATTCATATGAAAATATATAACTCATTCGATAGGTTAAGAGCAGAAATTTCTATTGAATATAAACCAACTGTTTGATTTTTTGAGCAAATTAAACTAATTAAAAATAAATCAAGAATTAGATCTCTTTTTTTTATTATTAATAAATTGTTCCAGACCTTGACTTTTTATTTCATTATTTGACAACTGGCTACCAGTAGATAAATTGTAGTATACCACATGATTTCAACCTCTAATCCGCTTTTTCCAACTATTTTCGTTCAACTTATTAATATTGAATAGATATTTGTGAATAGAATGTTAGTAATATGATGCGTTTGTCGTGTAATGTAGATTATTCTATTAATGAATGTAATTGCAAAAAAAAAAAAGTAAAATTCAACCCTGTTTTGCATTTTTAAAATTAGGAAAATGATTTAAAATAACTTTAAAAAGCAAAGCTTTGTTTAAATTTATTTAAAATGAGTCGGATTTTTTTTTAGTAAAGCCACAAAGATTTTCCGACAACAAAAAAAAAACCGTAAAAATTAATGTGTGCGTGTGTGTGTATTAGTATATATATATGAATAATTTTCTATTTTTAAAATCTATTTACAAACATCTATTGCATATTAAATTAATTACAAATGAATTTATTTTTTAAAATTTAAATTGTTCTCTCCAACTTTTTCCTTTAATGTAAACCAACACTAAGATTAAAATACTGGCATAACATATTCCACTCAAAAGAGTAAACGTCCATCCAGTTCCCAATTTATTTTCCATTGGAGATGCTAAAATCGATAAAGTGCCAGCTGCCATCATGCGTATACAATTGCTTAATGCTATTATTGATGCACTTTGACTTGAGAAAACGTCAACCAAATAAGTCGACATTGAATTATAAATTACTTGAGTGCCTAATGATACTATATATAATACATATAATACGTATGTGATTAGTAATTATAATCTCTAACATAAAATAAATAACACAAGTATATAATATACATATAAAACATACTAAAAAACCAAGCAATCAATGGACCAGCCATATGAACTTCTTTTTCAACCAACCAACCATAAATCAAACAACAAGTTGGTAATAATACAGCACTAATCCAAACACTATGAATTCTCGCTTCTGGATGAGCAGTCCCATTTTTCTTGTTTGCTCGTCTCATCACAATATCTGAAGATTTACCACCAATATAACTGCCAATCATGAATCCAAAACCAGATACAAAGAATAATGAACCGATTTGTGATGAAGTTAGATGATATCTGGTGGCGAAGTTGACAGGTACACTAATAAATTGAAGTTGAGTTATTGATGACATAATGCAAATGTAAATGATCATCAAAGTTCCGTTTGGATGACGTAACAATTTAAGCGGTGTAAGTGGATTAAATCGATATTTTGATTGAGCATTCTCATTAGAATCGTCAGGTGTGGGCTTTGGACGATTGGATGTTTCAGGAACAAAGATTATCACAAGTAATAAATTTACTCCGCCCAAAATTGTTAAAAACCAAAAAATCCATCTCCAACTAGCATACTCAGCAAAGTAGCTTCCTATCATAGGACCAAGTAATTGACCAATCCAATAAGCCATATAAAAAAATCCATATGCAGTTCCACGTTCTTTTAATTTTTGAGGTGGGGGTAGGAAAGGAAGAAAATGATTATATATAAATACATATGTATTTTATGATTTATTAAAAAAAATATCAATGAATGTAATAACCATGTTACCGAGAGCATTGTAAACATCACTAATAACACCAGCTCCTATTGATAACATAGCAGAAGAGCCAAATGATTGTAAACCACGGCCTAGCAATAATAACCAGAGATTTGATGGAACAACAGCACACATTATACTTGACAGAATAAATATAAATATAGTTATGAAATAGACTCTTATTCTCGACGAAAATCTATCAGAATATGCAGCCCATCCAAGTGGCTAATCAATGATGATTAGAACGATTAGAGCGATTAGAATGCAAATTAATAATGATTATGATGATGATTATGATTATGATTATGATTATGATTGCTTACCGCAATTCCCATAACATACAGATAAACTGAGGCTAATTTTTATTTATAATAATTATTATTTAGATTAATTGGCATATATATATATATATATATACATATATATATTACAAAATTTCATGTAATTCGGAATTTTCGTTACCTAATGTGTTAACCTCGATATCAGATACATCAAATTCTATACGCAATTTTAATAATATAGGATACAAAATACTTTTTTCGCAAAAAATAAAGTTTGTTTTAATAAAAAACAATCAACAACACGTATAAACAAATGAATAAATGAATAAATAAATAAATAAATTAATACTGACGAACTAGATATTGTAGAAGTCATTGCAACAAAAGAAACCACCAAAAGTATAATACGTTTTTTCCATATTGACCAATTTGTAGTGTCATTGATATTGTGGTTGTTTATTATAATAATTGATACTGATTGATTATTATCTTCTACATTAATAATAATGTTGCCTTCGTTATTCATCTTTGGCAAGTAATTTTTTATTTGAATCTTTGTAGGAAAAAAAATTTTTTACGCATTTTATACATTATTATGTATATAAAAAGGATTTATAAGATTTGATGTATGAGGGTAATGAAGTTTTAAAAAACATTGTATGCTATAATTTTATTTATGCAGTGTCCTTTTATACTAATTAAAGAAAAAACAGTTATCAATAAACCTACATTGTTTATTTGTTTGTTATTTTTATTTTATTTTTTGTGACATGTACAGTAGTGATGATTGAATGGATGAGATGAATGATAAATTGTCAAATTATCCCGATTATTAATTATTACGGTAATATTGCAATTGATCTGATTATAAAGTTGAAAAGTTTTGATTTTAATTTCAACACAATAAAAAATGATTTTTATTTAATATTTAAACATTATATTTTCTACGGTTACATAGAAATACGTCAAAACTCTAAACAAGAAGATTCGATAGATCAAAATTTGGAGCGTAAAACGTGATTTACTGCCATCTATTATTGATATAGTAGATATAGTACTAAATTTAGATCAATCATTATAATAACCATTTTAAATTTTTAATATATATTATTCAAAAAAAAAACTATCCATTATATTGACATATTAACAATAACTAGCATGATACCTGACGCCTCTAGACATTTGAATGTTACACGAAATTTTCAATAAAATCTTTTTAAAAATATAAAATAAGTAAACGATAAGAGTGGTTCTTCGCTCTAAGAGGTGACAACTATTAATTGATAAAATTTCAAGGATGGTTAACAAGTAGTGAATTCACTGACCATATTAGTATAATATTAATTAAACATATGCAATTGCTTTTTCAAAAAAAATTTTCCGGTCATCTATTATTATTATTGTTCTGTTTTTGTTTACTTCCGTCGTTTATTTGTATTTAATTCGGTTTATTGATGCAGATTCTAAAAACGATGTGATAAAAGAAAACAGAATATTAAAATGTTATGCCTACATAAAAAAATAACCTGTTTTTCGTTATTATGAAGTCTTCCAATGATTGTTAAATGTTATAATGGCGAAGATCATCGAACCTATTACCAGTCCAAATTTAAAAACTCAAAATTTCAATCACGTTCAATTGAAGATTTTAAATTACTACTATCCAATTTGGAATGCGGGCAGACGAACACCAATCCTTTATCTACGTTTTCCATGTCAGATCGTTCCTTCCTTGACTTCAGTATATAATAGTGAAAATGCCAAAAACTAAACAATGTACACTTTGTAAAGAAACCGACAAGGTTGTGTTGTCTATAATTATTTTTAGTTTTGCAATGATATATTTTATGGATAATAGAGGCAGTTATTCTGTAATTAAATTAATGGCTTTGTATAATATGTTTATTTATAGATAAATAAGGCACAGGCAAAAGAAACAAGGTAGTTGTTCCGTGATTATTGTTAAATTAATAATTTGTATAATATATTTATTTACATCTAGTTGGTCTATAATCATTGTCGTTGTTAAATTAATTTAATCAATTAAATTAATCAAAAATTTCTTTTTTTACGTGATAAAATCAAAATATATTCGACGAAAAGAAAATCATTACCAATTAACCAAATTTGGTTATGTAGTTAAAATATTGTAACATAAAAGTCATATTAACACATTAAGTAATATTTAATAGATTCTATCCACTTGGCTTTTTCAAAGAAAAAGATCAAATAACCATTTTTTATATTAAAGCAATTTTAAAGAAAACGTTGTTTGAATGTCCTATATGAATAAAGTAAATATACAAGCATTTTATATCTAAATTATGAAATAATTCAATTTGGTCCGGTGACTTCATTGAGAACCCAACGCCTAAATTTTATATAATATATTATTATGTTTAATTTTTTTTAATTGGTAATTATTTGATTAATATAATTCATTCTTTGGATGATTATATTAACGAACATAGTTCTTTGGCCGCGCGATCTATCACAATATATAAGAAAATCTTATCTAATTATCCGTTATATTGTATGCAATAATATAATATATTGAAACGATGGAAAAAAATTATTCTTTTAAAGCTATAATTATAATTATATTAAATTAATTAGCCGAATGCAAAAACAGTTTTTTTATACAAAAATAGTTTTTTATACAAATTAGATTATATCCATATTTGATTTTTCAATAGCTATTTTTATGTTTGTTCATTCAAAGAATATTGGGAAATTCAAAAATATTGTCAAAAATATTCGGCTTATAATAATTTCTTTAAATAATCATTGTGAAACTAAATGCCAAGAATTAATTCATTGTGTTTTTTTTGATAGTTTGTTCTAAAACAAAATTATTATGGTCACACAAAATATATCGTGCATTTTTCTTAAAACAAGCCACCACTTTTCAATTTGTCACTATCAGCACCATCATATCATTTATACAGACAAATTTCATAAACCTTCCTGAATCCTTTCATTTGTCATCTCATCTACTAATTTTTTGACAACATATTGACTGATTAAGAAACTTTATTTTTTACTGCTAAATTATTTGCCAAGTCTTGGAAAATAAAGTTATTTTCTTCACCTTATTTGGTTCTTGAATCTATACATTTGAAAATCAACCATTTTTTTTTAATGTTACTAAAGGTTTTCTCCATAAAATAAAATAAGCCTCTTCGTGACTCTAAATTACGGATCATCTACTACCTTTTCGTGCAAAGTTGTACCTATATTGTTGAAAATGAGAAAGGTGTAGTGATTTGGAAGCTGCATGTTTTCTGGTAAAAAAACAAGCTAGTATTTTAATATTAAAAAGGTTAAATGCCATTCAATTTATTTACACTAGATAGAAAAATTTTTGCATATAAAATGAAATGGTTTTAAATAAATAACAATAGTAAAGGTTAATTTTGTAACGTCAACCAGGACCCCGGATCATCATTGAGTAACATCCAGGTTTAGAGAGCTTTACCCTTTTTTAAATGAAAAGCCTTACTCATGCGTAATAATTTCTCCATGTCATGAAAACTTTTCCCACATGTATAAATATCGTGACCAATCTTTGCCCCACATTTCAAATTTTAATTTTATTATTAATAAATAATTTACATATGTACTTGCAACTACTTTTAAGTTGAGTGATTGTTAAGTATACATATTTGTATGTATGTTTGTTTAGTTTTTGGTTTGTTGTTGTGTGGGTGAATGTGTCCAACCAAACCTAGTTTTTTTTTGTGGTTGTCGTTGTTGCTTCTTGAGTAGTCAAGAGGTCAATCGTGTAAAGGTTTATATGACCAGTCTTCAGTTGTGAAGTTGTTGGTGGATTCGTCCAACCAAAAAATCGAGCTTGATAAGGAATGTGTGAAGTTTGTTAAGTAAAAGTTTACAAATTGGCGCTTTTAATTTCTCTTAAGTTGGGGAAGGAAGTGTACGTTGTAGGGAAGTGGGAAAGAGGAACGAATGAATGGGGGAGGGGGAAAATATTGTCTTGTGAGTTGCGCCATGGTAATAAAAAAAAATTTTTTTATATTTAGATTTTTAATATATTACCCAATGTATTTTTATTTAAATTAAAAAAAATCATATAATGGTGATAAACCTATATCTGAATCCAATATAATTTAAACTTTTTCATATAAACAAAATTGTAATGGGAAAAATTCTAACAGCTAAAACTTGTGCTATTAATATTTTTCTACAGATATAAATTATTGCAACCCGTCTTTTTTAATGGATTAAAAAAATTTACCATATGTAAATACTTTCAATAACTAAATTCTAGTTCCTTTTTAATCTTTTGTTTTACCCATAATTTCATGTGACATAAAATTGCTTCACCTGATTTGGATATAATAAAAAAGTTTCTACTATACCCAAAGTAGTCGCACCACTTATTAAAAAGTATTTGCCCATATTTTTATGTAACTTCAGCAAAAACTTTATTAAATTGGATGTTACCTCAATTATGATAATCCGGGGTCCTCGTGTAATTAAGTAGTTGAAACATGTTCGTTTGAATGTGAGTTAGCTTTGTTTTTTCATTGCTTTCTTAGTTGAAAGGTTAAAATTTGGAGAATTGGGATTGAGAATAACGAGAGAACAAATCGAAATCATTGTGAGTATCTCACTTGATGTGTCACAAAAGTTTTATATTAATATAATTGGCTCGGTCTAAAGACCTCCTAAATTTTGTGCAAATTTTAAAAGTATAGAAGTCACTTTCTGTCCTACCTTTTAAAAAATAGCTCTATTAGTTGATAGAATATGTCTTTAGTTTTAATGTAATAGAGAGATTTTCTTAAAAAAATTATTTGTTGTACTATGCTCGCGAGGAATTTGTCTGCTATGATCGTTTCTAAATTTAGGAAATATTACCAAATTTAGACTAGCTTTTGACTATCGTACCTAAATTTGGCAGTAAGAAAATTAAAATCACGTGGAATCCAATTTTTTGAACGAATTACAAAATTGCTATTTTGAAATTTGGCCGCATGGCGCAGCAATAGGAGGTCTTTAGACCGAGCCAACCATAGAAAATTCGCCAATAATATAGTATGACGAAACATTTATCTGGAGCATTTATGTCAGTAATAAAGAGCTTCAGAAGCAGCAAATTTCCTTATAGAGGAAATTGAATATAAAATATAAAATTTTAAAATCACCTAAAATGGTCGGCAAGACCATAAAATTTGGACAATTCATACAATGGATAGTTCAGGTTTTTCTTCCTTTTTATTTCAATTAAAAAATTTTTTTATTTAATGTCAATGAATTCATTTTTGTGATCACGTGTTTAGGCATAATGAAGGTAGATTTAATATAAAAATACTAGAGGTTGGGATCGTCCAAAAAATCCTTAGTCGACTACTAGTTGTTCAAAAATTCTTTAGTCGACTAAATTTTTTTCATAATAATAATATTTTGTTTTTAATTTGCAAATTGGGAATATATTTCCATTTGAATCGTTCACTTTTTCAAAATACTTCCACACAAGCCATGTGTTACGATTCGTTTTTTTAAAGGTCTTCTAGAACCACCACTTAAATCATTGGAACTTGAAGCCAATGAACTATTGGACTTTGTATTGGAAGTGTTTATTCATTCACATGTAAAATTATCATCAACAACACACTATTATTGTCGTCATCATCATATTGATGGTATTGATACTCTTCCGCATAAAAAATCAGTTTCGACTTCATGTATAGTTGAATTACGTCGTGAAATTAAGCAATTTTTTTATGACTTTTTTGTTCTAAGTAACAACACTTCAAATGTTCAAGCTTGCATATTTCTATCAATACTCATCGCCTAATAAAATATAGTTTTTGAATAATATGTAACTTCTTAAAATCGTTTAAAAATGCTAGTTCCTGAGACTTTATTTTGTCTAATAAAATATCCCACATAATCATAAAATGTCTAAAATTTCACAAAAGAATTTAAAGTATAGCGAACAAAATAAAAAAAGATAATTAAATTTCGTTAGAAATTGATAAAGTTCCATGTATTGAGAAAATTTACAAAAAATTTTTCGATTCAAAATTCAAAATGCAATTTTATTAATCTTTTCGCCTTTCCATAATCCATAAATAGCATCACGTTCAAAATCCGTAAGTTCTCTTCTTTCTGTCATTTCTATACATTTAAAACAAATAATTTTATTGTTTTTAAACAAGCCTCAAAGTTTTGTCAATAAATTTTACATATTAGATAATTTTAATAATCTTAATAAATTTTCGAAAAATTATTTGTAAATTTTCTCAATACATGGAACTTTTTCAATTTCTAACGAATTAATCATCTCTTTTTTATTTTGTTTGCTATACTTTAAAATTCTTTTGTGAAGTTTTCAAACATTTTATTATTATGTGGGGTATTTTATAAAGTCTCAGGAACTAGCATTTTTAAACGATTTTAAGAAGTTACATATTATTCAAAAACTATATTTTATTAGGCGATGAGTATTGATAGAAATATGCAAGCTTGAACATTTGAAGTATTGTTATTTAGAACAAAAAGTCATGTTTTCTCATTAGTTTTCGGTAGGGAGAGATTCAGTATGGTATAACTCTTGCAAAACGTATGGTATGGTATGGTATAGCCCATATTTTTCCATACCAAGTCACACAAAATTTTATTCTAAATTCTTTTTTGGTGGGTATGAAGGGAATTATGTTAGATTTAAGCATTGGTATGCAACCATTTTATTACACTTATACAATACCATACCATACGTTTTGCAAGAGTTATACCATACTGAATGTCTCTATACTCTATATGAACGGAGATGGAAGAAGACTATGCAGTGTAGTTATGGAAGGATGCACATATTTTAAAAAGAAAATTAAAAGAATTTCATGATCAAATTCTAGATATTGTAAAAAAATTAAAATCAGAGTGATGACAACAACTATGATGAGGCAAACAATAATAATTGTTACAATTTTATAGAAAAATTATTAAATGACATCATCTAGATGTATCTGTAAATAAAATTTATAATGAAATGGTTATTCTGTTTTTTCAAACAAATAACGTTAATTACTGATCCGTGAATGAATCGGTGTACACCTTCAAATATGCGGCTCATATATAAATGTTGATAACCTGCGTTTCCTCTATAGACATATAGCCCTTTAATTTATATATATATATATTATTTTTTTGAGATTAACTTATTCATATGTAAAAACTTTTTGTAACAGTCACGTGAAAACACTGGATTAGGAATATTAAGATTAAGACGTAATCTAAAAATATATATATATAACAAAACGAATGAAATTAAAGAAAGAGAATAATGCAATAAAAAATTAAAAAAGAGAAAATATCTTGACCATTGGGAAATGGGGTGCGTTAGCTTATTGTATATCTGTTATTTAAAATTAAAATGTCACGACAAGATTACGTCGTTAAAAATAATAACAACAACCATGGAATCACATGATAATGATTTTTATTCTCATTTTTTGCCTTCGATATTTATTTATTAATAATCTATTTTTCACTAAAATGTCATTTCATAATTTATTAGCACGAGGCAAAAGAGAATTAGCATATAAAATCATTATGAAATGGATAATAATGTCTTTTCAAGTAATTTTGATAGGGAAGTAGTAAAAGTTATTTTTTGCAAGTAGTCAGAAAAAAAAGAAAAAAATTTGTAGAGGAAAATATATTTATGATTTTGAATTAGATAATGCAATGTATAAATCAGGAGAACCGAGAGAATGTAAAAGTACTCTGATAAATTTTGTGAAAAATGTACTAGTTTAACAAAATCTTTTTAATTGTTGGACATTTGGAAATGAGATAATTGGTAATAATATCAAAAGTTTTCATCACTCCCAAGTATATTTTAGAATGTATACCTTTGAGCATTTTAAAATATAAAAAGTTAACAGAATATTAATTTATACTGCTATGTGAGCAAGGGGGATTTAAATAACCTTTTTGATAAAATTTATTTTAAAATGACAATTATTAAATAGGAAATTTCTTTTGAATATTATCCAAAGAAAATTCAGGTCATAACATTGATAGTAAGTAATTATACTATTACTTATTGAACCTGGAATCTGTTTGAATGGTGTAGTATAATTGCAGTACTTGCGAAATTCTTTAAATTTGGAAATCCAATTCGAATTGACTTTGGAACTAAAGCTTTTGACGATAAAAATTAAGTTTATAATCGAAATATCTTGAGAAATAGAATCAACCATTCCGATTTGAGGTAAAGTAGATGTTGAAGCCTCTAAAACTTTTTTGGGAAAGGCGAAGAGCACCTGCACCGAATAAAAAATAGATCGAGACATTCCAATTATGAAAGAATTTTTTAAAAGAAATAAAGAATGAAAGAACAATTTATTTTTCATTCTATCAAAAATAAACTATAAAATCAACTTTTCATAGCAAATAACTTTTAAATCATGGGACGTTTAGTTTCTATGGGATAAATCAGTTATTATTATTATTATTCCACAGAACCGTGGAATAACTATTACTTGTGTAGATTAAATTAAATTAAATTAATAAACTATAGAATTATTAACATTAATTATATTTTAGTTTATTATTTTGTTTTTGGCAATTTTATTTATAATCGAAAGGAAAAACCTAAAACCTTGTATTAAAGAGTTGAAATTAATTAATTACTGAACCAAAATACGGTCTAAACTAAAGATGGACAGATCTGTACTATATTATATATGTATTGTGCGTATATAATAGTAAATGTAAATCAATTCCTGTTTAGGTTACTGCCAAATAATTTGATATAATGTTACACATAAAAATTAATTACAATATTTAATATATATTAATATATATATATTTTAAACTTGCCAAAGTGCAATTTGGTAATATTCTAAACATATTGGTAATGTTAATGGCCATAATCAATTGCGTTTTGAATGTCTATATTGCAAAAGTCCAAAATATCAATGTGCTAGTTCAGTATCTAGATGTGAAAACCATTTACGCCTTCACGATTCAAACTAAAGAAATTATTCTGGAGAACATTTTGATACTTCAAATATAGCATACAAATAAATTACGACGTAATTGAAAATGCCATCGAAGAAGCTGATTAAACACATGAAAATTTTCTTGAAGAATCAAATAAAAGTGAAAGCAGTTTGATTTTCATGATATTTAATTCATTCAATATAATTAATGATTCAATTAAATATGTAAATCAAATTTTTAGTATAAAAAAGTGCAAATTGAATAAATTAAACAAAGATTTAATTGCTTACAATGTTCGTGTTTATTGTAATAGCCAAATAATTTTATTTTATTATTATAATAAAATTAAGTTTTGAAAATCATCCAATCAAATTTCAACACTACTACACGCACTATACGTACTATACGCACATTTACCCATCTCTAGTCTAAACCGAACCAGCTTTATTTATTTTTTATATAGAAAGCTCGAGCGTAATGCGTTTTACGCGTTGGTTGTAGAAACCAATATTGCCTAGAGTCGAATTTATATGTTTTGACCTCGAATAATTAATTAGAAACAAGGAAAAAATAATCGTTTTTAATAATTTGTCGTTATAACGCATTTCTACTTTGTATTTAAATACTCTTTAAATAACAAAAAATCATGCCTTGTATCATAAATAAAAGCTGGTCTGCAAGCTAAACTTGACTCGCTTAATGTGATTTCTGTTGATTTACATGATTTCGCATATTGTAAACTTCAAATCAAAAAAAGCAAAAACCCAACCCGATTCAACATCACATTCAAAGCAAAAGTTGTTCTATTTTTTTAAATGTATCTTAATATAAAACTACAGTCAAATCTTGTCATGAAAATTTTTGTTTCGCACATAAAAATCCGTTATGACGATATTTGTAAATGCTTACATCATGATAAGGTTGGACTGCGTTAAAGCAATATTTAAAAACCAAAGTCGAACCGATAGTTTCGATATTACTCGAATACAGTGAGGGTGGAAAATTATACATACATTTCAAAAAGGTATTACGATTAAAATTTAATTTAACTAATTATTATTACCCTGACTGATTCTTAAATAACTATATTGAAATTATGTAATGAGCCGCCCCTATTTCTCAAAAATTACATCAAATAACTCAGACAGGGCATAAAACAGTTATCCCGGGCCCAGCCAAGGCTTATATGTTACCTGGGGATAACTGG
The DNA here is from genome assembly GCA_958430865.1 of Entrophospora sp. SA101. Taxonomy (NCBI): domain Eukaryota; kingdom Fungi; phylum Glomeromycota; class Glomeromycetes; order Entrophosporales; family Entrophosporaceae; genus Entrophospora; species Entrophospora sp. SA101. Next base: position 52,286 of record CAUDNR010000269.1, on the reverse strand, counting down.
CTAATATTAAGAAGCATATAAAAAATTTCAGGGTTCTTTTAAACAATATTTTCACAAAAAACAATCGATCGATTAATTAATCAACCCAAAAGATAATAGCCACCCCAGAAATTTCAATTTTACTATGATGATGATTAGGAGGGGAAGGGGTGAAATTATTCGGCCGGTGAAAATTATGGGCTGTATGAGATGCATAATAATTTACAAAAAAGTAAAAACCGAGACACTTGAGAAATCTTTTAAACCAATTGAGTAAAAGATCTTTGATCGTAAGAATTCAATGATTTTATTTAGTAAATCTGTGATTATTACTACATAGTCATTATAAAAATACAAAAACAATCATGATGCTAACGGCTTAGTCCGTTTTATTTCCATTTTTTAATTCTCATTTAATACCCTCCATTTAAGTATTAATTGATTATTTATTTGCATAAATAATGATTACAAATAATGTCAATGTCGTTTATTTTGGAATGATTCAGTTTAAGAGAGACTTTAAATCAGATGGCGATGAAAAATCGACTATTTCATCCTCATATGAATTTTTTGTTTTTTTTGGCTGAAAGCATTCATGATTGAAACGTAAAGAAGATGATGCTATACGAGTTAATTAGAAGAAAAATATAATCTCACATTAGACATATGGAATCTAGTTGATATTCAATATAGTATCAAAATTTATATACTGATATGCCGAATCTACTACATTGAGTTGGCAAAGACTCATATGTTTGAATAAAGAGGGATGATAAATTTATTATGAAACGAAAGCTTACTAGAAATGTAACAAGAATCGTGAGCAAACTATCAGGAAAAATTCCCTGTCATATTAGGAAAATTTTTTCATTAATGTAATTTTTTATATATATAAATATAAATGGATGGATTATGTTTATATCTATTTACATATATGAAAAAATATCTACTTTGTATTGATTTTCCAAGGATATAACAATATCAATGAATTACAGGTGGATGTTTAAATGAACTGATCTGTTCTTAATAAAATATAAGTTGAAACTACATAAATAAAAAAATTCTATTGGTATAAAAATTTTATTATTATTGGAAATTGTAATTGACACAATACAAGTATTAATATATATAACATTATATATAAATATCATATTCGGTGCTGTGTGCTACAATGCATTTTAGTAAAGAAGGAGAATTATGTTTTTTTTATTTTTTTTATTTCAAGTTGGGATCGTATGATTTTAAAATAATAATAATAAAAATAATAAATAATAATAATAATACAACACAGAATCATGCCACATAAAAGAAAATAATGAAAATAATGATAATAAATAGCAGATAATAGAAATTATAGCCACCAGGGCAGAAATTTATTATTTATTATCACATATTAATATAAAGCAATTTCGAAATTTTATTTTTGAAATTAAGGAATTTGATAAAATTCGCTCGTATTAATATTTATTTCAAAAATCAAAGCAACAATTTATTCAATCTCTTTTTTACTCTCACTTCACGCGTATGTACTCTTTGATAGTTCTAGTTTGTTTAAATTTTCATGTTGTGTAAAGTATATATATTCTTACATGTATATATATACAATATATTTTTTGAAACAAAACGAATTCTCCTAAATTAATTAATTAATTATGAATGACATTGGATAAATTATTTCATCCATCTATAAAATACCAACGTTCCATCTCTCTCCCCTCTTTCACCTCTTCATAAATTGTATATCTACTTATCCATAAAACAAAAATCAACTTTTTGATAAAGTTAAAAACTACTTTGTAAATATTTTATTAAACGTGTTATATCGTTACCCATTTACCTTTTTTGGCCATTCAATCATTTAAGGAATCTTGTCTCTTTTTTAATTAGATTCGGTCGGTCTATGTGTATAAAATATATTTAATTTGATTTTCCTTGTTGCTGGCCCATCAAGAAATTTTAGATTTTTTTATAAATAAAAATTATATTTTATACTTTCTTTCGGCGTGGACATTGACATAAACAGCATATACAATATATACATATTCCCCTTAATCATTTTCACACTTCACCATTTCACACTCGATATAATTTTGTAAAAACAATCATAGAACATGCCGTACAAAGCGATCAGTAAAGGGATTTTGGCTTCTTTTGTTGTCATAGAATTATTCTATTTGTTAAAGGGTCTTGTAATCATTATATTTGGCGTTTTATGGATTAATAGAGTTGAACCAAATTTTCGCCTTGTATTAACGAATAATTTACTCATAGGTAAAGAGAGAGATTTTTTTAATATATACATTTTAATTAATAACAAATATCATCATATTCATCATCATCGTTAAATCCATTATTGTAGCTGGATTTGGTGTTGGAGGTCTTATTATAATTTCATTTTTTGCTGCTCTTGTTGGTTTCTTTAGTCCAATAAAACGTAAACGATTTTTACAGGCACATGTGTTCTTAATCATTGTGTCTGCCCTCTATTTATTGGCACTGGGTGCAAATGTTTGGTTTCAAACTTTGGATGAAAGAAATCATTTCAGCAAAGAATGGTCAAAATGGAGTTTGGGTACGCGAGCATTTTTCCAAGACGAGGTACTACATTATATCATATATACATGCAATTTCTAATTATTATTTCTAATTATTAAATAAATAAATAAATATTTTTAAATAGTTAAATTGTTGTGGTTACAATGACCCAACAGACATGGTGGCAGATTCAGATGTATGTCCACCTAACACCGATCTTAGTGGAAAAGTTGGTTGCATTGATGCGGTAACGCGAATAGCTGACAAATCATCACGCCAACTATTCACAAGTTTATTTGGTTTTATTGTAACTGATATATTTGCATTCTTCTCCGCCGTCATACTCATACAAGCAAGAAATGTGGAAGAACGTTATATAAAAATTGATGAAAAATATGGAAATTCAGGTGATCAAGCATTAAGGAGGCAATATGTGTGATCATTTATCTATTAATTAATCAATTAATTAAAATAACAATAATAATAATAGTAATAGTAATAATATGCATTAATAGTGGTAATAATTAATATAATAACAAATCGCTAAATCGTTATTTTTAAATTTTTGGCAGTTTCCTTTTGATTATTAAATTCAATAATTCCTGGTTTTTTTAATTCTCAAAAATGCTTCGTTTGATAATGAGATTATGCTCCCTCATAAAATCCCTTTTTTTATTATCCTTGATCGTCCATTAGACGATGTTGATTATGATAACAATAATCTGTTTTTAGTAAAATGATATATTAATTAGAGTATATCAGTAAATATATATATAAGATTTTGTTATTGTAGATTGTTAAATTTAAAAATGCAAAAATATAAAAAATATAAAAATAAAATGAAAAAAAAATTCAGACCACCACAAATTAAACTTTAAATCCAAATTTCTATAGAAAATTAACTTGAAATCCCATCTTGCACATATAATATTAGTAGTGATATTATTAATATTTTTGCTTGATAAAATCTTACCTCACCTCATTAAATGTGAGACAAAAAAAATGAAAAGGAGAGCGAAAGAAGATAGTGGTAGCAATACATTTCAATTATAGAGATACATAATTTAATAATAATAATAACAAAAATGTTAATATTTTTTTTAATAATTTCAAACATTTAGATTAAAAGTTTTATTAATAATTATATTATTGTTGAGATCGACCACGGCCACGAGAACCACCACGAAAACCTCTTCCTCTTCCACCTCGAGCTAGCAAAACCGTCAATATTCAATCATCAGTTAATAATATTTAATGATTAATATTAATAATAAATAAAAAATCATCGTAATTGTTTGTTACCTTGTGCTCTTGCAACGGTAGCCCTTCCTCTGCCCATACCTATCCCTCTTCCTTTCATAGCATTCGGTCCAATCTTCTTAAACATTGGTGCATTTTTTAACATGTCTGGCACAATAAAAAATCTAACATGTGATCCCCTGATATATACTTGATCCAACTGTGATACTCTACCATCTCTAGCTGTCACTGTGATCTCCCGAAGTTGCACATTCATATTATCTTCAGCTAAAAAATAATTTTAAATACGTTTATTGGCTGGTTGGTTGATTGTAAAATAAATTTTTTTTTTGATCTTTCCTTTTTACCTTCAGAAAGCTTTCCTCTATAAACAGTTCCATTATTTAATTCTAGAGTCACAACATGACCTTGAGCTTCGTGAAGTAATTTGATTGGTATACCAATTGACATTTCTATATTTTTTTTTTCCTCTAAATAAAAAATTATTAAAAAAATTTTTTTTTAGATAATCTGCATGAATGTCATTGTTCAATGTAACGTAGTACGATGCTTCAAAGCGTCAAACCATTTAAATATTAAATCATAGTAATAGTATAATTAAAAAAAAATTTTAATTCTGTCATCATTTTAAAATGGGTTTATTAGACAAAAAAAGAAAATTTGTATGGAGAAATAACCTAACAAAATAGAATATTTTTTTATTGCTCCTTTTATTGTTAAAAAAGAAAAGATAATGGCTGAACTTTCCTCATTGGTGACAATTGCGTCGACTACAACATTTATTTCAACCACAACAATTATTTCGGACTACAACAGCTATTTCGACAACAGCATCTATTTCGACAACAGCATCTATTTCGACCACAAAATCTCCATCAATGTCGATTGGCTCTACGGTTGGATTAATAGTGAGCAATTTTAATATTAAACGCTGTTGCAGCATGTTTTTTATTAAAAAAAGATTGGACACGAAGCTAAACAATAGTTTTCATCTAACAATTCAAGACAAATGTCATCATCAGCAACTCTTGATCCAAAAAGAACTAATAATAACAATAATAACAATGCCAATGTTAATTCAAATGGAGAAAATGATTTGTTAGAAGGTGGTGATTTTGGATTAAGAACAACACCATCAGCACCATCACTAAGATTGATTATAGAGGATTTGTCATCACATTTATACCAATATCATCACAAAATTATCTACATAATTATCTTTATGAATAACAACAACATGAAGATCAACAACAACCGCCAAATTATAATCAATCACAATTATCTATCTACATCACAATCTATACCATCATCCCCTCAGCCTACATTATAATAATTGCCGTTATCACAACAGCATTAATTACAACAGCAACAGCAAATAAACTTACAATTATCAACACCATCCTCGCCACCTTATTTTATGTTTGAAACAAGGCAATCTAATTATTTATCAACAAATCAATTAGTGTATGTACCTGCGTCATTTTATTCAGTTGATGATAAATTAAATTGACTTTCATTAACAATAGTTTGGGTCTTTAGAATATACAAATAATTACAATAGCTATAATTATGGACAGGATGATCAACTAATAGCAAGAAATTAGTATAAAGGATTCCGAGGTCAATATTACATAATTTTAATTTAATTTAAGTAACAAATATTAACCTTTTAAAGTTAATTAGCTTTATGACGCCTTTTCTTGTTTTTTATATTTATTTGTAGAGAATTGCTATTTCTCACCGGTGGTGATTGTCACCACCTAAGGAATTAAATTTGCGTGGGGCGGAGTTAGGGTTGGGTTAATCATAAATTGTATAATTCCTTAGATGGTGACAATCACCGTCGGTGAGAAATAGCAATTCCCTTATTTGTATGGTCTTGTATGGCTTCCCAATTTGTAAAATTATGTTACGTGTTTCACGAAGTTAAAAACGATTGTATATGGAATAAAACAAACATTTGTATTACCAATCATAGGTATTTGTTTTTTGCTTCTTATATCAATATAGGATTACCTCTGCATAATAATAAAAATAATTTTAATATGAAATTTATTTATATCGACGATGTTAGCTCATGAACCTCCTAGCGAAAAAAAATCCACTATGTAACATAGCACAATCAGAAGTATTTTGAAGAAAGGACGAAGTGAGAAAATTGCTCCTTATGCTTTCAAAATAAATGATACTTTGACACTTGAAGCTTATATAAGGTAAAAAAGAATTACCTGTGAAATTTATCAAGAAGAAAGAAAAATAATAAACATTTAACACAAAATCATGAACCTAAAAAGAAAAAGCAGCTTATTGAAGAATTCACAAATTTGTACATTTGTGGTACAAATATGCACACCCCTCAAACGTTTTGTTGTTGATAATCTTGAATAAGTTAATCAGTATAACAAGGCCAAAACAATTATTTAAAAAAAACAAAGAAAATCTTATTTTTGTTGATTCATATTCGTTCAGTGGTATTTTTATATGTGTTAATTGATTTTATAATTAGATAATAACAATGATGAATTGACTTTGTTACAAACGAACGAATGATCATTTAAGAAGAAAAATTAATAGACCAATTTGGCAACATTTTATTGAAATTAGCAGCTCTAACAACAATAACGATAATAAACAACCTGTGCAAAATCCAATTATTGTGATCAACAATGGGCTCGTGGAAAAAGTTCTGACACGATATCTCTTATTGCATTTATCTTGCACTAAACCCTGCCACCTAAAACATATTGCAAAATGATGAAATTAGTGAGGATGATGATGATATGAAAAACAAGAATTTTTGACCATCTCAAGAAAAAAACAATTATAAACGAAAAACAACTTGGGTGTCCATATGCTTGAATTTTTTTGCCTGTTGCGGAATTCCGGTTTGGATTGTTGAAAACCCATGCTTTGTAGATTTTATTGATGATCTCTATGTGAATTTCAACTTCCTAAAAGAACCACTTCATCTACTACACTTGTTAATTTAGAATTTGCTAAAATAATTTCAATCACTTCATCAATGAGGTTAATCTTACACTAGGTAATTATTTATTTTATTAATAATTTTAAAATTTTGACTAAAATTTAAAACAAATCAGGTCTAGATGGTTGGACTTCTCCGGCTGGTATATTTTTGTAATTATGATATCGGATAGAAAAGAGTTTGTACACTAAAGAAATTTTCAAAAAGATTCACACACTAGAAATTTCTTATGTTCTGAAATATCACGAGTTCTTAATGAAGTTAGTGTAAATAAATTTTCTGGTGTGCTCTCTGACTATGCTGCAAATGTAGTTATAGCAAAACATTTGATTTCTGCACGATATCCTCATATAATTCCAACATCACATCAATAGTATTATGAAATTGGGAGTGGTAATCAAAATTGTTAAATTTTTCACTAAATCGCATGTTGCTGGTGAAAATTTGAGAGGAAATTGTTAATACAGTCAAATCTCGATAAACCAAACTATCATAAACCGATTTTCGCTTTATAACGATGCAAAATTGGCT
>CAUDNR010000269.1:27209-43995 GCA_958430865.1 Entrophospora sp. SA101 | reverse complement strand
ATGAACAAGATATATGACCAGTTCATTCCCTGTAGAGGATATTTCCATAGTGAACACTAAGTCACACTATAATAAGCTTTTCAATTCATTTTTTATAATTAATTTCTTTTTATAAACAAACATCTTGATAAAATCTTTCTGTAATGAACAAAGGCACTAATAAAGCATAGAATGGAATGTTCGCTAAAGGAAAATGAAGATTGTGAAAGAGGGCCTTCTTGCCAAAATATATGAAGAACTTATTAATTAAATAGAAGAAATATTTAAGTTAATGCGAGTACTTTACCAAAGCAAATTTTAATAGTGTTACATTGAATTCAGACAAATAAATAATTAGTATTGCAATAATTAAATTTTCTATAATAAGAAAAATTTTTAATATTTAATTGCCGGAAAAATGAAAAAAATTGTTTTGTGCCCATATATAAAATAATAAACGTGTAACTGTTACATCATTGGCTAAACCCATTTTTAGCTAGTTAGGGAAGCCACTAATTCATTGGAAAAAATTTTTTTATAATTTTTAAAAAAAAAAATTTAAAAAAATTTAGTATTATTTATTACCTTTGAATCACACACACACACACACACACACACACACACACACGTTTATTTCTTTTGTAAGATTCTCAAATACACTTGTTTCATTTTAATCTAATGTTTCCAAGCTGAAGTTCATAAAACAAAAAACCAAGTCAATGAGTTTTACTAAAACTAAAAAATCAAAATCAGGAGGTTACCCCTGGTCAAAAAGACAGATTTCTATAACAAATCCTTTCCCTCGTTATGGTCATTCAGCTACCGATGTAACTTATGATAACGATTTATTTCTTTTTGGTGGCTCCAGTAAACAAAGACTTAAAAATGACGTTTTTGTAATAGAAGTTAGTAAGTAAATTATACACATATAACACATATTTATATTTATAATTATAATTAATTAATTAAATTTTTTAAAAAGATTCTCTCAATGTTCTCGCTTTCACTACATCGGGCGAAATTCCTTCTCCAAGAATTGGTCATGTACATGTAAACTTTAGAAATTATATGATCGGTAAATATTTTAATGCCTTTTCTTAAATGAATTTTCATCAAAGTTTAATAATTACTCCTTTAAATTATTAAATTAGTTTTTGGTGGATTAACTGAGAATCAAGATAAACTTGATGATAGTTTATATGTTCTTGATACAAGTAAGTTTTTATTAATAATATGAATAAATACGAATGAACCGATGACTATATAATAAATGATTATATTTTATCAATAATAATAATAATAATAATAATAATAAAATCAATTTCAGTAAATAAAAATTGGAGAAAAGTATCAATAATGGGCCAACCTCCGTATGGAAGATACGGCCACACTGTAACTGTAGTTGGTAGTAAAATGTATGTATTCGGTGGAAGTTATGAGGGCTATTATTTAAACGATTTAATAGCACTCGATCTAGCATCAAGTAAGTTTTTTAATTTTGAAATTTTAATTTCACATCATTTGTTATTTTTTTTAAAATAAATTTCATTCAAACTTAGTTAACTCACCTGGACCTTCATGGGAATTCATAAATTTTTCAAATCAACCTCCATCAGGAAGAACTGGTCATATATCTTGTTCATACAATAATAAAATTTATATGTATGCATGCTATAATAATTAATTAGTTATTTTAAAAAAATTAATATATTATACATAAGTTTTTATTATGAAAATATTTTTATTTATTATATTTTTGTTTTTTAATAAGTTTTGGCGGAATGGATGGTTCGAAATGCTATAATGATACATGGTGCTTTGATCTACAAACTAATCAATGGGCCGAATTAGCCTACAATGGTTATGTTCCATATCCAAGACATGGATGTGGATCTACTATCATTGAAGACACAATATATTTATTTGGTGGTAAAACATTTGAAAATCAAGAACTTGGCGACTTGGTGGCATTTAAGATTGGCAGTTAGTATAACAAATTTTCTAAAAAAATATATTTTTAAGAAAATTTTAAATTAATTATATAATTATATAATTAATTAGTACAAAGATGGTTCATGTTTCAAAATATGGGTCCTGCTCCAAGTCCACGTTACAAGCCTACAATGACTGCTGCAAAAGATAAAATAATGGTTTTTGGAGGTGATTCTATGTCTTCACCAAAACCTGACGAGGAAGGGATAATACATATTTTAGATACTTGTAAAATTTATTTTTGATTTTTTTTCCAATTCTTTTTAGTTTAAAAAAAATTTTTTTAAAAACAAAATGATTAATTATTTTATACATCTATACATAACTATTAGCAAAAATAAAATATCCTCCTTCACAAAATAGTATTTATCAACAACAACAACAACAACAACAACAACAACAACAATCACAGCTAACTAAACAAGGATCTTCAGATTTACCATCTCCTCCTTCCAGTACAGACATGAGTCGTCCATTCCCATCCCCGACAAGGTCAATAACTTTAGATACACAGAGCACGTCAGATCAACAACGTACAAGACATATCATCCCAACTGCAAGACATAGTTCAAAACCTAAAACTACTGATGATAAACCATTTGCAAATTATCCTCCTCTTTCTAAATCCAGTATTGACTCTCCACTTTCCGAATTTAGCCAAGATTCGCCTAAAGCACCAACGGAAATGACAAATTCATTTCCATCATCTACAACACAACGTATGATCACACAAAATACTACTCCCTCAAGAATGAATACCATGCCTGTCACCACTTATCAGAATTCAACTCCACAGGCAAATAATTCATTTGTACCACCGGGTTTTGCAAAACGGCAAACAACCAACCCACCTGTACGTTCCAATTCACCAAGAACGTTGATAGAACTTGAAATGAATAGTATGCTACCACGAAATATGCCCACAAATCAAATTACTTCCAGAGTCAATCATCAAGACAATCGAATTATCGATAGGGAACTTTCAGGATCACCACAACCACAACCACATCTACAGCAACAGCAACAACCACTCTTCATAGGTGGCGTAGGTGTTGATATTCGTCAGGGAGATTTTCAAAACCCAAGACAAGCCCCACGACCTCCCATAACAAATAATGTTTCAACGCAACCCTACAATCAATACACACATTCTCCAAGTCAATCAATCCGATCTATTCAAAAAGTGAATATGGTTCCTCAATCAATGTATGATTCACAACCTGAACCTTCTTCACAAGTTATTTATAATAACAATAATGGCCCTAACAATAACGGCTATAATAATAAAGGCAGTGTTTATCCTATTCCTCCATCATCAACATCATCAACATCATCAACATCAACGACAACGACGACGAAAGCCACCACCACAAACTATACTACGACCGATGTTCGATCTGAAAATTATTACTTACCAAACTCAATTCCAAATGATGTCCGTACTGAAATCTTTAATGAATTAGAAAATCAAAATATATCATCATTTAAAAAGCGCGAGATGTGGTTAAGAGCTGAATTAGAACTTGCTAGAAAGGCAGGCTATTTAACGAAGTCAGTTACAAATGATTCCACTCCTGATGGTATCGATGTTAATAAACTGTTGAATATTGGTGAACCAGAGTCTGATAGATATAAAATTATAGAAGCAATTACTAAAATAAAACAAGAATTAAAAAAGTCAAAGGTAAATCATATAAATATTTATTACTTAAATTTTTTTTGAAATAATAATAATAATAATTTTAATTAGGCAACGATTGCAAGTCAAGCTCAAATTGCTTCACAAAAAATTGCAGATTCAGAACGTACAAGAACAGCAGCACTTCAGGAAGCAGCATATTTTAAGGCAAAACTTTCGGCCTTAATGAATACGTCAGAAAATGAATTGGCATCAGTTGAAACAGAGAGAGCGGCAGATCTTGAAAAACGATTAACACAAGCTTTAATCGAAAAAGAAACTCTTCAAAGCAAACTTTTTCAATATCAGCAAGCTTCAAACAACGACAAAACATTTAGGGAGTCAGCAGAGGAAAGTGCTAGGTTGGCAACCGCGAGAGCTGAAGAGGCGGAAGAAGCACATGCTCGTGTTTTATCCGAGTTAACTGATTTTCAGACACGTGCCACCACTGCAGAAACAGAACTACGAGAAATGAAAGCCCAATACACAGGAGTTAGTTCCGAGTTAGCACAATATAAATCTGGATCGGAGAACATACATAATGAGTTGACATATTATAAACAATTAATGGAACAACAAAAACGTGCTTTTGAGTCTGTCAATCACGCGCTTATCTCAGCAAAGGAAAAAGCAAATGAATCAGAAAATTTATGGAGACAAGCGCGTCAAGATAACCTATCGCTTGAAAAGGAAACATCAAAATTACGTAATAAGCTTGAAGCCAAAAACCGTGAATTAAACAGAGCAAATTCCAAAATCGATGAGACTGAACGATTATTGAGTAGAGCACAAAATGAAGCAGAGGCTTTCCGTGCAACAGTACAAGAAGGAATGAAAGGGTTGTTTGAGAAATCAAAAACAAATGAAAATAATCTCAACAATTTAACTGAAGCAGACAAAACTAATCTTGAAAAAGAATTAATAGAATGGAAAACCATGCATGCCGAATCTCATAATTCTGCAACTGAAGCATCTAAATCATTATCAGAGGCCAAATTAAAAATTATACAATTGGAATCGTCTGCGATGAAAGCTAGACAGGAGGCAGTTATATTACAAGGGCAATTAACTGATTCTTTGGATGAAGCTAAAAAAATCAAAGAAAAATTACGCGAAAAAGAAAACCTTCTAGAAGAAAAAGTAAGAGCACTAGAAGATGCAGAAATTAAAATTGGAATGATGAGAGAAGATCCCAAGACTCAAGAATTTACAAATAATCAAATTATCGAATTAAGAGAACAAAATCAAAAAGAGAAGGAAGAATTTAATAGGAAATTTGAGGATATTGAGAAACAATTGAATTCTTCACGCGAAGAAAAGATTATGGTAGATCAATCGTATGAAGCATTGAGGAAGGAATATGAATCAATAAGGCAAGATCATAAATTATTGAAATTAAACAATGAGAAACTTCAAGAACAATTGAAAAAAGAAGGAGAAAAGGTTAAAGAGGTACAAACCGAACTGGAAGAAACACTTTCATTATATGTATTAGTTAACAAAGATCTTGATGATGCATTAAAATTAGCAGGAAAGGCTTCAACAGCAGGTGCCAATGACGATGTAAGTGGCAAACAATTAGAGGATCTCAAAGCGGAAAGGGATAGATTAGAAAAGGAGGTTATAAAATATCGAGAAAATAATATGAAATTGGAAGTTTTGAACGTGGATCTGGTACAAAAGTTGCAAGATTCCGAGAATAAAGTATCACTTCTACTAGATCAAATGGAAAATGCAGTAGATACGTATCGCGGAATGGAAGATGATGAAATGAAAGATTCTAGCCAGAGAAATTCACAAAAATTAACAAGTGAACTCGATATGTTAACGTCACAATTTAATAGCAACATTCCCGATGATGACAGTGTTAGTGATTATACTAATTCAAGATGGAGTACACATTCAGGCACGAGCATAAACGATAGAGCATCGTCAAGACTAGAAGATTACGATGAAATTATGGCAAGGCTTGATGAAGTGAAAAAAGCAGCAGCTTTAAGAAATTTGAATCAGATGAAACAAATGAATCAAACATAAGGTGTCATTTTTTATTATTTAAATAAACAACCAAAAATAATTTTTTTATAATTTTTTTAATAATATTTTTTAATACTTTCATTTATTTTATTATTGTATTTTTAATTAATTGATTATCATAAAACTCAAATTTATATTTAAATTTATTCGATTAGAAAAAATTAATAATCTTTTTAAGAAACTTTATTATTATTATCATTATAACATTATATATCCATTCATCCATTCATTCATTCATTCATTCATTCATTCATTCATTAATTAAATTAATTAATTAATTCATTTATTCAATTTTTTTTTAAACAAAATTTTTAATAATAAATTATAATAATACCTGTAAATATTATTTATATAGGTAAAAAATTAGTAGTGGTTTCATAATAAACTAGAATATCATTTAAGACCTGGATTCTCAGAGGTGGATTATATTTTAAATGTGCAAAAGTATAATAGTAATATATATGTGTTTCTTCCATATTAAAAATCTATAGATTTCATCCATCCATTCTTTATTAATAAACAATTTATATGAGAATTCAATAGACTATTTACAACATGAACTAATAAATTTAACATTAAAACTTAAATTATAAATAAAATTCGCCATTTTGAATCTTAAAATCAAAAAATGATGCAAATACAAAGTATCTATGATGACTGCTCCAATTCCCTTTGCTTGGATATATTAAAGATTTTTTATTAATTAATTCATGTATTGTAGGATATACCAAAACCGCAGTACAATGAATTAGACTTAAGAGATAGCAATCTGTTGAAGAATGAAAATTTTTCTATGTACTTTCTTTCAAAATAAAATGCACATTCTTTTTTTTACAAATTAAAACTATTACTAATATTTCTTCTTTTATTGTTACATTTCATAAAATCAAAATGCATTCGATTTGTCTTTGGTGCTTGAATTTGAAACACACATAGGCAGGTCAGTATTGGTATGTAGAGGAACTTTTACATACATATGAGTTGTGTTAACTCTATGTTTTTTGAATTTTGGCTTTGAATTTAGTTAACTACATGTAATAGTAAATTAATAATAAAATAAGAACATGCTTGAGCTGTCTTTAGTGCCTGTGTTGAAGCAACATAAGTTGATCAATATTGGTACGTAGAACAACCTTTATGTAAGACAAGATTTGGCACAGTTTTAACTTTGAAGATTAAAAGTGATAAAAGGAGAAAACAAAGAATGCAGAAATTTCTTTTATTGCTGAATCACAATGAATCAATCACCAGAGATAAAATTGCTCTTTAAACTATGCAATTTTAATCTTGTTAGAGAAAATTTTAAATAAACTATTTTATCACCAGGAAGTGTATTATTATAATAAGAAAATTGTTTATTACAAATAATGTAACTGTTATTTGTGGGATTTAATCAAGGTTAGGATATAAATAAGGGGGATATAAAAGAGGTATGACTGTAGTGAAGAGTTTATGATTTTGCTGAAAAAATAATAAAAAGATTATTAGAAATTTTCTAACATCAAACAACATGGAAGCTGATTTTAATAATGATGGCAGTGGTGGTAGTGATTCGTAACAAGTACATAAATCACATCCAGATGCATATCATATAATAAATAGAATATTAGAAATATTAGATGAAAAGATTGCCAAATATAAAAGCTCTCAAAAAGTTATACAAGTAATGATAATTTGTTAAACAATCTTGATTTAATTCTTTTCTCTAAAATGTTAACAAAGATGAATAAAAATTTCATTATTAATTAATTGGAATTACTGTCCATTAATTACTACTAACAATATTGATTAAAGAATCGACTATATAAAAATTTATTCATTATAATTATTTATCTTTTTTATTTTATTCTTAAAGCTGAATTATAATGTTTTGAAGTAAACTTTTTGATTCTTGATATTGCAAGGCATCATTTTGGTTGATTAACAATTATGGCTTAAAAGGCTACTTTTGTTGGTTAATTATAAGAAACTCACAATAATTTGGTGCTTGTCAATTAATTAGTTGAAGAATTTACTTTAGCTCTTGATTACTGCCTCTTTCTTGCACTTAAATGAGTCTGTAAGCACATTTAATGGTACTATGCCTACAGAAAATAAGTTAGGATCAGGAAGTAAATGAACAAGAACTAGAAATAAAAAATGCGTATTTTTAAAAAATATGAAATGGTGAAAAAAAGCTATTTTGGTTAGTATTAAGCTCAGTTTTGGAAATCAATAAACCATTTGATAATTTTCAAGACTTGCAAAAAGATAATTATTACATTCTTTTCATTAACATTATTTCTTGGTGATAAAATTGACAAGATGGCCAAATATTAATTCTTATTTATAGTAATGATTACTTTTGTAGATTATCATTACTATCATTTGATCTATTTTTTTTTGACATGAACCAGTTTTAAAATCATCATCTACATGATATTTCTCTAATAATTGCGCAGGCAATTTATATTTGCCTGCACTTAAAACATCCTTAATATTTGTCACAGCATCAAGATTATATTATTAACATTATTTATTAATATTGTCTCCAGTAGCTGTTTCTGAATTAATGTTTTTTCTAGCTTTGGTTTAGTTCTTGTGTTAACAGTAGAGTTTGACGATGATGATTGAATTCAAAATATATAAATAATATTTTTTTATCACGGGTAATAATTTTCTATTGTACAATGAGGTGGTGATGGAGTTGTTCCTAGATGATTGAATATCTTAATCTATGGCCTTCAACATTGGCACCATGATATTCATTATAAACACCTCTGCATATTTGTTCTATCTTCAAATTCTACAAAAGACCAATCAAATATTTGTGAATAATATAAATAAATGTTTTTGTTTTTGTTTTTCGACTTAACAAAACAATCAGCAGGAAACCAAACCTTGTAAGTACTACTATAACGGAATAAGATCCTCAAAGAGATATACGTGAAGACTATATCATTCAACGTTATGGAATTCCCCAGGATCCTACCACCATCATGTCCATATCTTTCAACGTACCCAGCCACATCGTGTTCATGAAAGTGTAAGACATATTTACTAACGTAAAGAGTTGTTGTTGTTCTTTTCAAACCATTAATTATTTATTATTTGTAATTAATAATGAATCCCATTCATTAGTTCATAATTTAGATGAATTTATTATCTGCCAATCAATTGATTGGTTCAATTTAGAGAAAATGATGACCAACGCTACTAAAAAGGCAAAAACTCTTTGCACGGGTTTTTTGAAGTTGATGCAACTGCGCGTTTTTCTCGAGTCATTGAACCAATAATACTAACCAATTAATCAATACTAACTAATAATCAAACTAACTGATGATTAATAATAATGCATTCCATTTCATATATATTTTCCTCATTACCTCCATCACAAAAAACATTATTCACATGGGGGGTAATACATTTGCTGTTGGGAATATTTTTATGGTTAAAAGGTCAATGGGGGAATGGATTAGGTAAAATTTTATCATTATTACTATTATATCACTATTTAAAAGAAAGGTTATTTGATTCTTTATTTTATAAAATTAAAACTTTTTTTTATTAGCTTTAACAGGCTTTGCTTATTTAGTAATATTTGATGCCATGGGAATATTCACAATTTTTATTTCAACAGTTTTAATTACTTATAGATCGTTAAGAGAACCAACAATTAAAAATCCTTTTGGGTAAATAAATTTATTTTTAAGAAATTTGACTTATTATTATTATTTATAGCTAATAATCATTTTTATTGTTTTACTATTATTAGAGTTCAAAGATATGAAATATTATTTGGATTTATAAATATTTTATATTTATTATTTGTTGCCTTATATATATTAAAAGAAGGCTTAGAACATCTATTACTGGAGACAAGTGAGGAACATTATGATCATAAGTACATTAATAAATATTTTTACATGATATATATTTATTTGGCTATACATTTTTAATTGATTATGAACTAACTATATAATTCCTACATAGTTTTGTATTTCCATTATATTGGGTTATATTAGCACTTGGAGTAACTTTAATATCAGCAATTAATTATCGAAATCACAAAGGATTTTGTATATGTTAGTTTAAGTAATTATGTATATAAATTGTTTTTATTATCTTTTATATTAATTAAATCATTCTAATTAACAAAAAGAAAAAAAAATTTTTTATTGAATAACAAATAGTATGGAAATCATCATTCATAAAGGGAAGAATAAGTTCAACATCATATTTTAATAATAATAATGATAAGGAAGATGATGGTATATCATTAATAATATTCAATAATTTATTCACTTTAACAGTGTTGATATGTGGAATAAGTGTAATTATAGTTGGAAAACTTATGGAAAAAAAGTACTATAAACGTTTATACATATTTGTACATTAATATATATATATTTATTTATTTATTTTAATTTTTTTTTAAGTCAACACTTAGGATGGTTGGATAAAGTTGTATCAATAATAGAATCAATGCTTATGTTTTATTTAGCTTGTCCTATTGCAACATCATTAGGAAAAATACTATTACAAACAACTCCTGATTCAATATCAATGTATTTAGAAGATTATTTGAGAGAGGTAATTTCAAATCAATTGATTGATTGATTGATAAGTATAATCTTTATATTTATATATATTAATTTGTTTATAGGTAAAACTTGATACAAATATATTATCACTTACTTCAGTTCATTTTTGGCAAAATTCATATGGACAATTGATTGGTACAATGTGTATACAAATTAAACCAGAGGCAAATGAACAAATTGTGTTAAAACATGTATATCAAAAATTAAGTCCTTTATTAGTTAATCATAATAATGGCGAAAAGGGTGAATTGACAATTCAAATTATCAAATAAATTCTTTAACATTTTGTTTTTAATTGGCTAAATTTTATTAAATAAAAAAAACATAAACTTGTTAGTTTGCGTGTTTAATTTATTTTTTAAAAAGTTTACTGACTCTCTCGTACTAATTTTTAGAGCAAGAAAATGAAAGATATAGTGATATTTATTGGTACATTTACTTCTTCAAATACCAATCAATACATATAAAGAGTTGAAAATATTGGATTTCAAGTTGAACCTTCTATTACAAGATATGTAAGACACGTTGTTTATGAGGACTTGAAACTATAGATGAGCGGAATTGGTAAATCCAAATAATAAAAAAGTACGTGATTCAAAAACAACTAAAAATGGTAACGCGATGATGATGTGGCGACGACAATGATAATAATGATCAACCGTAGTAATAGTTTCAAAATTAATAATAGCGTATTTAGTATTAATAATTCATAAAATTTAAGGAAATTCGAATAAAGTAAAATTAATAATTCGAATAAAATTAATAATAATAATAATAATAATAATAATAATAATAATAATAATAATATATAATAATAATAATAATAAAAAACAATTCGAATAAAACTAATATGCACATTGCCAATCCAATCCAATTAAAAATATTCCTTGTATATAGTGATAATGACATTTTTTTTAATAGTAGTAATATAGATTATGAATATAACTATAACTATTGTAATTTATATTATCTTATCTATAATTTTACAAATAGTTAAAATCCCTTAACAATAACAACAACAACAAATATAGAATCTGTTGCATCAAGCTGTGAATAATTCGAATTAAGATTGAATTGTATTACGAATAATTCGAAACCCCATCAACCCATCATCATCATCACCACCATCATCATCAACCATGATAATAGAATTTTAAAAAACAAATAATCTGATAGAATATATAAAAATTTACCACATTTTGCATTCCAGAAAACTTTTACACCGTCTAATTTTTCAGAATCAACCATCCGGTTGGATCAAAATTTTTAAGTTTCCAGGGTTGAGTAAGGAATAAACCAGGAGTGTTATATACCATCAGGAATTGACTCATATTGGGCATCTAAATTGATTTGGTAAGTTATCATCAGTGTTTTTAATATATTAATTATAGAAGGTCATATTCTTGATGATGAACTTTTTGGTGTTTGTGAAATGTTTCAATCAACAGTTAATATTGTTTGACAGATAGGAAAAAATTACGTTTCAGGTAAAATTTTTATTGCAAGTATATACCGTACCGTATAGTCTCGAAAGATAGCATCCTTCATTTATATCGTGTAACAAATAATTTTAAAATAGGAGTGCTATATTTCGGGACTATACGGTACATATATATATACAAAGAGGTAATTGGTGAAAGCTTTATTATTATTTACCAATTATTATCATTAACTAATATTTATTTATTTGTTAAAATATTAAATTATAACAAACGAGTAGTGTTGTTGTCTAATTCATGGCCAATTGACTAAATTATTATTATTTCTTTTTACAAATAAATGTTTACATATTTTGAAGGTAAAAAAAAACAAAGATGTAAAAGAACAAGGCTTACCTCAAATTCCTGAATATGCAGAAGATTCTAGCAATTCAATAGCTACTAGATATGAACGCGGAGAATTAGTTTATTAGTAGAAAAATATTTCCTTAAAAAGATTGTCTTCTACAAAAAAATCCTTGTGGTATAAGAAAACTTAACCGTCATATGTAATATTATGTGGGTGCCAAAATATCATCAAATAGTTATCAGAATTAGCAAATTTTTTTTTTAGTAAATATTGAAATATTTTATCATTCTAACATATTTATATGGTCATAAAAATGTTTTTTAATTAATATTCAAAGGTTGTTTGTTAACCACACCACTTTTAACTTTGTCTCGAAAAAATTGTAACGTATACTCTACCCTTAATATTAATATTAAAAAATATTAAGAATATAGAATAAGAATAATTAAAATTCCGAATGGCCCGGGAGCCCGAAAATTTTTGGTCCGGTTTCGAGTTTTATTGAGTTGTACCAATTATACTTGTGGTCAAAATTATTTATAACTTATAAAGATGTAAGACCCAATTCGTGGCGCAAGCATGTTTCATGACAATTAAGAATTTTCTGATTATGTTACATTCAAACCCCTCTAAAGTTTCCATGTAATAAATAAAAAGTTTACATGTGGCTAAAAGTTTGAATTAATTCATACACACATTACGAATTTGTTTTGTGTCTTGAATCACGTCTTGCGTCATAAATTACCTCCTGAGTCATGAATTACGCCTTGGATCACAAGATTGTGTCTTTACGTCACGCACAACATCACAAGCATTGCTTTCATTTTAACGACATGTATATTAACTAGTAGTATAACTGTTTTTTTATTTATATTTAATTAATAAAATTTGGGGAACAAATCTTATGTGATAAACACAAAAAATTCATTTAAACTTATCTAAATCTTATCATCTCAAAATAAAATCTTTAATTAGAATATAAATTTTCATATGCATATTGCTTACTTTCTTAGTATTAATTAATGCAAATGTAATATCAGATCAGAGACCGATCCAAATTTCAGGTTAACACTTAATCCGCCCGAAACTGGTCTGTTTTAAGAATTATTTTGATGCACTAAAAACATTAACATTAAATTTGAAAGTCGTTTATTATATAATCAACACATTCTATACACACAGAAATAAGGAAATATTCAATCATGAATAAACATTTACGAACATTGATATTTGTTTTAATAACAACGTTGTTGTTCTTCTTAATCGTGAACAAAAGTTGTGTGAATCAATTGATCATGTGTATTCAGAACTTAAAAAACTTAAATTGAATAATAGAGAAGATTTGATGATTCGTAAACCAAAAAGTTTATATGAATCAGGTAGATCAAAACACACTTCTTAAAGTAATGAAGTTTTTCGAAAATATTTTTTTATATAGGTAAAAACTTTTTATGATGGTGAAGCATATGGTCCAGGCGAAGGAAAATATAAAGGAACGAACGAAATAGAATCTACGGTTTAAATTACAAGCCCCGCAATAAAAAATTTTATTATTTGAAATATTACATAGTTATAAAAATTATTATACACATCAAAAGGTTGGTTAGGTTTAATAGGGGCCAAATCTATTAGTATTCAACGAACCAAAAATTTTGTGTAACAAGATTTTTTCTTACATGCTCATTCAACCAATACTTTATAGTAAATCTTTTATATTAAAAAAAAATAATAAATATTATAAATTATAAAAATCAGTGAATTATTATCAGTTAAGGGTAGGGGGAATCACGTGTTAATTTAATAGTAAATCCGGGGCTCAATTTTTTCAAAAATTCGAGTTTTCCCAAATTAGTAATTGTCTTAAAAGTAAAACTACGGCAAGACACGTTGAAACAACTTCAAAATTATTTATATCTAATTTTGGTGTTTCTTAACTATTTGAAAGTACTTCAAGCAAAACTTCTTAATAAAAATTTGTAAATTTCTTCAAAAAACTTAACGCGTTTCAAAATAAACATAACTTCTTCCATAGTAAACACTTGCTCATTTCTTAGTAAGCACCTGCTCATTTCCTAGTAAAAGTTACACATTCTATAATATACTTATTTGGCAAAAAATCCTCATAAAATAATAAAGTTCAATAAATATTTGATAAATTGTTATCTACTAGTAATTATTTCTACGCAAAGGCTTCTTATTTTATTTTATTTTTAGAATTCAAAAATGGTCAGTTGGTATAAGTCATTAATTATAGATATTGCTGAGGGTGCCGAAGAAATGATATATTCTCATTCTTGGGATTATTATTTATAAATAAATAAATATATACATATATATAATTTTTTTTTTTTTAATTTTTTATTATAGGAAATTTTAATGTATAATATTTCATAAAAATATTGATCAATATTGTACCCGGCAGGCAAAAAAAATTGAGCCATGATTTATTATTACATTAACACGTGATTCCCCCTACCCTTAATAATAATTAAATAAGTGAACATAACACGAATTCAATTGATAATAAATAATTCTGTTACGATTGCTGATAATGGAATTGTGATTTCCTCCTATAGTTGGTGGCAAGTCATCTACTTCTCGCAAAGGTGAAGTTTTTTGTCCATTTACATAGATGATTATAACTGATGATTTTTTACTCCTAGTTTATCTAACAGTCCTTTAGAGATAATACTTCCTGCTGCCCCACTATCTATGATTATAGGAAAGCTTCTTCCATTGATACTTGCTTTGCAGTACATTGCAGTTGATCTTATGTCAGCATTTAGTCGTTCAGTCTGTGGTGTATACTTAGTTCTTCTTGTAAACTCCTAGACAATTCCGATCTCAACTTTGGTACTGCTTGGAATAATTGCCCGAAGGTAATATCAGTTTTCTGCTTTTTGATGCCAGTTACTACTGAGTATGGTTGTATCAAATTCGAAATTGGAGGGTGTACTGCATTTCTCTTTTTCCTGGGTGTTCTCTTCGTAGTCTTTTTCTTTCTTCTTTTAGACCTTCATTATTTTGTGGTTTAGGTTCCTTTCTTCATCCCGAGTCACTTCCATCTGATTGTATATTTATTGCTACTCCTGTTTCTTCTTCGTTAGTCTTTTGTTTCTTTGTTTCTACAGGTAACATTAACTTTACTGTGTTTCCTACAGCCATGTCTGCCAACATTGATTGTTGCTGAGGATTATTATTGGTATTCCGATTATTGTTATTGTTTCTTGTTGCATTATTATTATTATTATTGCTACTATTATTATTATTATTGTTCCTATTATTGTTACGGCTACTACTGTTGTTGTTTCCTCTATTATTACCATTATTGTTTTGTGGACAGTCTTTGCTGTAGTGTCCTGATTCCTGGCAGCGATAACATCTGACTCCTATGTTTCCACCATTGTTATTGCTGCCATTTTTACCATTAGAGAGTTGTGGACAATTCGGTTTTATGTGTCCTTATTGTTTGCAATTGTAACATGTTACCGGCAAACAGTTTTCACCATTTGAGTCCTTGGACTTTGCTGGACATTATTATTGTTTATTCTTATCAGGTTAACCAGTTGATCAATTAACCCTTGCAATGATTGATTAATTCCTGGATTCATCCCTTGGAGAATTTTTTTGATAAGGGGTAACCTCGTAAGGTAAGAATAAAAATAAAAATAAGAGATAAAATAATTAACCCCAAAAGATAATAGAATGAAAAAAATAAAAGCTACCTTGCAAGGTAATAAAATAAAAATAAAAAAAAATAAAAAAATTGAAAATGTAAAAAAAAAAAAAAAATAAAGGAATTAAAAATAATTCAAATAGAATAAAATTATGCTGTTAAAAAGAATTCCGCAGAATTTTGATTATAGTTTATCTTCCTTGGTGTAAATTTCCACACAACCCGCACCAAGTTGTCACCGATTAAATTTGGTATTAGCGAATAATTTTGGTTAAGGAAGATAAGAGTTTGTTTAAACAAAATATTACTATTTTATTTAGTTTATTTAGTCGAAACTAATTAACTTGTTAGAAAGTTACTTTACATTAGGTCGAAATCAAGTTCTTTAAATACATATTCATTTACATATTAGCCCAGGTTGGATGCTTTCGCCCACCCTGGGATCATCGTCACTAATACTAATATCTACTAACTAAATAAAGTTAAATAAATACGAACTAATTGATAATAATTAAATACGCGAAACGTTCAGATGATAATAAATATAAATAGAATTAATAAAAATAGGAAAAAAATAAAAATAGAAATAAAATTTGAATTGACCCGAAATTAAGGATTCGGCCAAAATATCTTCGTTATCGTTTAATTCTGGTAACACATGTAAGGATTACTTAAAAAATTTTTTTTAAATAGCTTATTTATATATATATATATAAATTTATATATTTATTGTTTTATGAATTATTAGGAATATTGTACCAATTTTTATGTATGTATATATTCAATTGGTAAAGTGAATAATTTAGTCATGATCCAGAGAGCATAAATAATATTAATTGATTATTTTTATTATCAATTTTTTTGGATCAAATGAGATATCAATGATGACAATGAATTTGCAGGTAAAGGGAAAAAATTATTGAATTTGTATATAATATTAAAATCATTTATCAGGTTACTGATTTTTATGTGTGTATATTATATTTAATAGGTAAAAGGAATAACTTGGTCAGTTATAAATTATAAACACATTTATTTGTGTATATTAATTAT
>CAUDNR010000269.1:3574-23564 GCA_958430865.1 Entrophospora sp. SA101 | reverse complement strand
TATTCATCTTTTTTATCTTTTTTAAAGTATTGTTAACGGTAAAATAAAATTTAAAAAAAATTTATTTTGGTAATGATTGTCATTTTACACAAAATGAAATAAGCCAATCACAGGGAAAGCCCGCTATGTTCTGAACTATGTTTGATGATCAACCATTGTGACCAACCCCAATAAATTATGCACAATTTTATCAGAAAAAATTTCCGACTGATAATTGGTTGGGTTTGAAAAAAAATTTTTATTTCGATTATTAAAGAGGAAAAAGTAAAAATTTATATTCACAATTCAAAAATTTGAATTGATAGTTAATTAACTCAAAACAAAATTTCTTTATAAAACAAAGCTTTTTGAATCGCTCTTGGTTTGAAAAATAGATAGCGACACTCATTATGGCTTTTATTTCTTTATTTTACTTTAGATAAAAAAGACTGTTGTTGAAATCATATCAAATAAAAAATAAAAAAAATAAATAATCAAAATGGTTAGAATCTCAGTTTTGGTATGTATATAATAAATATCCATTTTCTACACAGACATGTTGACGGTAATGGTAGTAATGATGATGAATGGGTTTTTAAAATAAAATTAATTAATTTTTTAATAATAGAATGATTGTCTTAATAACATTGTTAATGCTGAAAAACGTGGCAAACGTCAAGTATTAGTTCGTCCATCATCAAAAGTGGTCATTAAGTTCTTGCGTGTAATGCAAAAACATGGTAATTAAATCAATTATCATATATAGCGTGTTTGATGATATATATACTAATTACCATTATACCACCGCTAACATATATATATACTTACGCTTATAATTCTGCATACATATGTGTATATAAAACACACGCGCACACCTACCTATTTCTCTCTTTAATTATATATATATTAAAGAATATATTGACGAATTTGAAGTGATTGATGATCATCGTTCAGGAAAAATTGTAATTCAATTAAATGGTCGCTTAAACAAATGTGGTGTCATTTCACCACGTTTCAATACAAAAATAGATGATATTGAAAAATGGGTTAATAATTTATTACCATCTCGTCAATTTGGTTTTTTAGGCAAGTATAAATAACAATAATAAAAATGATTGAAAAGTTTTTTTGGTGCGTTTTTATGTATTTTGTTAATGATATTTATTTTTTTTTTTGATATATAGTGTTGACTACTAGTGCTGGTATTATGGATCACCATGAGGCAAGAAGAAAACACACTGGTGGTAAAATTCTTGGTAAATATACTTTTTTTTCTTTTCTTCCTTTTTTCTTTGATTTTTTACTAATATATCTTATAATTATTATGGATTTTATTTATAGGATTTTTTTATTAAAATAAAATAATAATAAACATGTCATTACATTTGTTTAAATTAAATTAATATTATTATCAATTACAAAAAAATAAAAGTAATTATTATTATTATTAAAATTATTTAAGGTGAAAAATTTTACAGTTTGTTTTCTACAACTAACTATTAGTAAATGCTATGTAAATCAAACTATTTCTATAATAATTATGAACTTCTCTTTTCATCCCAGTTTATTACTCTTTTGTATAACGAACAAAGACAGAAAATACATGTAGAATGGAAGGTTCTCTATGGATGTATTGGTTTTTCTTGAAATCAATCAGTAATCATTAATGAATGATTCAATTCCTCTAGCTAGTTGGTGGGCCTATAATTCATCTATCACCTTGAGTCTTTATCAATAGCCATAATCTTTTCTCTTGAAGGCCTACTACTATGTATGATTCATTAAACATTACAGACATAAATATCATAATAACAAATCTTTATCTTTTTTATTGTATTATTTTAAAATATGCAAAGGATAAAAAAATATAATTAATAATTAAAATAATAGGGCAAAAGAAGTATTGGGAATGCAGTTTTTCAGAACAATTAACTATACATAGAAATTATAAGTGAATAGGTCAACAAAATATGGTCATGGTTTTAAAAGTTTCTAGATGTTTTGGAACCACTACTTTCTACTTAATATAAACTTTATTATTAGAAAAACTTTATATGCTTTAACAATATAATTTTGAAATGTTACACCAATTTTCATATTATGTGGGTGACCAAACAATAGCCAAAAAATTAATCTAACTTTATTCAAAACTCAAGACATTTATTTTTTGTCACATTGAAAAAGTTAACTGAGATAACTTGCTAAATGCAATTAGTAAAATATTTTCTCCCACGGAAATAAAGTAGTCGAAAGAAAAAAAGATACTTCACACAACATAACTTTACAATACACGGCAAACATTCTGGCAATAAAAAGTAAGTGATAAACTGGATTTGAATCGGATCTGAACTTGATCTCCAATTTAGAGAGGTAACAACTATGTGCTAAAGTTTCAGGAGCAATGGGTACTGTATAACATTTCGTGCAACAACAAACTTCCACTATGCTTAAACAATTATAGAAAAGTTTTTAAATGTCTATTATCACCCTTTACTAATCCAGAAAACATAGTACAATGAATCTTTATCAATGAAAGACCGTTGTACACATTAATATGTATTGTATTGTGGTATTGTGAGTGATTTCAACGCAAGCATGCCCCAGTACACAAAATTCTGGTCGGAATTTTCAGATGCCATTTTTCATAATAATCAATTAAAGCGGGCAGTTCATTCCCTGTAGAGGATATTTCCATAGTGAACACTAAGTCACACTATAATAAGCTTTTCAATTCATTTTTTATAATTAATTTCTTTTTATAAACAAACATCTTGATAAAATCTTTCTGTAATGAACAAAGGCACTAATAAAGCATAGAATGGAATGTTCGCTAAAGGAAAATGAAGATTGTGAAAGAGGGCCTTCTTGCCAAAATATATGAAGAACTTATTAATTAAATAGAAGAAATATTTAAGTTAATGCGAGTACTTTACCAAAGCAAATTTTAATAGTGTTACATTGAATTCAGACAAATAAATAATTAGTATTGCAATAATTAAATTTTCTATAATAAGAAAAATTTTTAATATTTAATTGCCGGAAAAATGAAAAAAATTGTTTTGTGCCCATATATAAAATAATAAACGTGTAACTGTTACATCATTGGCTAAACCCATTTTTAGCTAGTTAGGGAAGCCACTAATTCATTGGAAAAAATTTTTTTATAATTTTTAAAAAAAAAAATTTAAAAAAATTTAGTATTATTTATTACCTTTGAATCACACACACACACACACACACACACACACACACACGTTTATTTCTTTTGTAAGATTCTCAAATACACTTGTTTCATTTTAATCTAATGTTTCCAAGCTGAAGTTCATAAAACAAAAAACCAAGTCAATGAGTTTTACTAAAACTAAAAAATCAAAATCAGGAGGTTACCCCTGGTCAAAAAGACAGATTTCTATAACAAATCCTTTCCCTCGTTATGGTCATTCAGCTACCGATGTAACTTATGATAACGATTTATTTCTTTTTGGTGGCTCCAGTAAACAAAGACTTAAAAATGACGTTTTTGTAATAGAAGTTAGTAAGTAAATTATACACATATAACACATATTTATATTTATAATTATAATTAATTAATTAAATTTTTTAAAAAGATTCTCTCAATGTTCTCGCTTTCACTACATCGGGCGAAATTCCTTCTCCAAGAATTGGTCATGTACATGTAAACTTTAGAAATTATATGATCGGTAAATATTTTAATGCCTTTTCTTAAATGAATTTTCATCAAAGTTTAATAATTACTCCTTTAAATTATTAAATTAGTTTTTGGTGGATTAACTGAGAATCAAGATAAACTTGATGATAGTTTATATGTTCTTGATACAAGTAAGTTTTTATTAATAATATGAATAAATACGAATGAACCGATGACTATATAATAAATGATTATATTTTATCAATAATAATAATAATAATAATAATAATAAAATCAATTTCAGTAAATAAAAATTGGAGAAAAGTATCAATAATGGGCCAACCTCCGTATGGAAGATACGGCCACACTGTAACTGTAGTTGGTAGTAAAATGTATGTATTCGGTGGAAGTTATGAGGGCTATTATTTAAACGATTTAATAGCACTCGATCTAGCATCAAGTAAGTTTTTTAATTTTGAAATTTTAATTTCACATCATTTGTTATTTTTTTTAAAATAAATTTCATTCAAACTTAGTTAACTCACCTGGACCTTCATGGGAATTCATAAATTTTTCAAATCAACCTCCATCAGGAAGAACTGGTCATATATCTTGTTCATACAATAATAAAATTTATATGTATGCATGCTATAATAATTAATTAGTTATTTTAAAAAAATTAATATATTATACATAAGTTTTTATTATGAAAATATTTTTATTTATTATATTTTTGTTTTTTAATAAGTTTTGGCGGAATGGATGGTTCGAAATGCTATAATGATACATGGTGCTTTGATCTACAAACTAATCAATGGGCCGAATTAGCCTACAATGGTTATGTTCCATATCCAAGACATGGATGTGGATCTACTATCATTGAAGACACAATATATTTATTTGGTGGTAAAACATTTGAAAATCAAGAACTTGGCGACTTGGTGGCATTTAAGATTGGCAGTTAGTATAACAAATTTTCTAAAAAAATATATTTTTAAGAAAATTTTAAATTAATTATATAATTATATAATTAATTAGTACAAAGATGGTTCATGTTTCAAAATATGGGTCCTGCTCCAAGTCCACGTTACAAGCCTACAATGACTGCTGCAAAAGATAAAATAATGGTTTTTGGAGGTGATTCTATGTCTTCACCAAAACCTGACGAGGAAGGGATAATACATATTTTAGATACTTGTAAAATTTATTTTTGATTTTTTTTCCAATTCTTTTTAGTTTAAAAAAAATTTTTTTAAAAACAAAATGATTAATTATTTTATACATCTATACATAACTATTAGCAAAAATAAAATATCCTCCTTCACAAAATAGTATTTATCAACAACAACAACAACAACAACAACAACAACAACAATCACAGCTAACTAAACAAGGATCTTCAGATTTACCATCTCCTCCTTCCAGTACAGACATGAGTCGTCCATTCCCATCCCCGACAAGGTCAATAACTTTAGATACACAGAGCACGTCAGATCAACAACGTACAAGACATATCATCCCAACTGCAAGACATAGTTCAAAACCTAAAACTACTGATGATAAACCATTTGCAAATTATCCTCCTCTTTCTAAATCCAGTATTGACTCTCCACTTTCCGAATTTAGCCAAGATTCGCCTAAAGCACCAACGGAAATGACAAATTCATTTCCATCATCTACAACACAACGTATGATCACACAAAATACTACTCCCTCAAGAATGAATACCATGCCTGTCACCACTTATCAGAATTCAACTCCACAGGCAAATAATTCATTTGTACCACCGGGTTTTGCAAAACGGCAAACAACCAACCCACCTGTACGTTCCAATTCACCAAGAACGTTGATAGAACTTGAAATGAATAGTATGCTACCACGAAATATGCCCACAAATCAAATTACTTCCAGAGTCAATCATCAAGACAATCGAATTATCGATAGGGAACTTTCAGGATCACCACAACCACAACCACATCTACAGCAACAGCAACAACCACTCTTCATAGGTGGCGTAGGTGTTGATATTCGTCAGGGAGATTTTCAAAACCCAAGACAAGCCCCACGACCTCCCATAACAAATAATGTTTCAACGCAACCCTACAATCAATACACACATTCTCCAAGTCAATCAATCCGATCTATTCAAAAAGTGAATATGGTTCCTCAATCAATGTATGATTCACAACCTGAACCTTCTTCACAAGTTATTTATAATAACAATAATGGCCCTAACAATAACGGCTATAATAATAAAGGCAGTGTTTATCCTATTCCTCCATCATCAACATCATCAACATCATCAACATCAACGACAACGACGACGAAAGCCACCACCACAAACTATACTACGACCGATGTTCGATCTGAAAATTATTACTTACCAAACTCAATTCCAAATGATGTCCGTACTGAAATCTTTAATGAATTAGAAAATCAAAATATATCATCATTTAAAAAGCGCGAGATGTGGTTAAGAGCTGAATTAGAACTTGCTAGAAAGGCAGGCTATTTAACGAAGTCAGTTACAAATGATTCCACTCCTGATGGTATCGATGTTAATAAACTGTTGAATATTGGTGAACCAGAGTCTGATAGATATAAAATTATAGAAGCAATTACTAAAATAAAACAAGAATTAAAAAAGTCAAAGGTAAATCATATAAATATTTATTACTTAAATTTTTTTTGAAATAATAATAATAATAATTTTAATTAGGCAACGATTGCAAGTCAAGCTCAAATTGCTTCACAAAAAATTGCAGATTCAGAACGTACAAGAACAGCAGCACTTCAGGAAGCAGCATATTTTAAGGCAAAACTTTCGGCCTTAATGAATACGTCAGAAAATGAATTGGCATCAGTTGAAACAGAGAGAGCGGCAGATCTTGAAAAACGATTAACACAAGCTTTAATCGAAAAAGAAACTCTTCAAAGCAAACTTTTTCAATATCAGCAAGCTTCAAACAACGACAAAACATTTAGGGAGTCAGCAGAGGAAAGTGCTAGGTTGGCAACCGCGAGAGCTGAAGAGGCGGAAGAAGCACATGCTCGTGTTTTATCCGAGTTAACTGATTTTCAGACACGTGCCACCACTGCAGAAACAGAACTACGAGAAATGAAAGCCCAATACACAGGAGTTAGTTCCGAGTTAGCACAATATAAATCTGGATCGGAGAACATACATAATGAGTTGACATATTATAAACAATTAATGGAACAACAAAAACGTGCTTTTGAGTCTGTCAATCACGCGCTTATCTCAGCAAAGGAAAAAGCAAATGAATCAGAAAATTTATGGAGACAAGCGCGTCAAGATAACCTATCGCTTGAAAAGGAAACATCAAAATTACGTAATAAGCTTGAAGCCAAAAACCGTGAATTAAACAGAGCAAATTCCAAAATCGATGAGACTGAACGATTATTGAGTAGAGCACAAAATGAAGCAGAGGCTTTCCGTGCAACAGTACAAGAAGGAATGAAAGGGTTGTTTGAGAAATCAAAAACAAATGAAAATAATCTCAACAATTTAACTGAAGCAGACAAAACTAATCTTGAAAAAGAATTAATAGAATGGAAAACCATGCATGCCGAATCTCATAATTCTGCAACTGAAGCATCTAAATCATTATCAGAGGCCAAATTAAAAATTATACAATTGGAATCGTCTGCGATGAAAGCTAGACAGGAGGCAGTTATATTACAAGGGCAATTAACTGATTCTTTGGATGAAGCTAAAAAAATCAAAGAAAAATTACGCGAAAAAGAAAACCTTCTAGAAGAAAAAGTAAGAGCACTAGAAGATGCAGAAATTAAAATTGGAATGATGAGAGAAGATCCCAAGACTCAAGAATTTACAAATAATCAAATTATCGAATTAAGAGAACAAAATCAAAAAGAGAAGGAAGAATTTAATAGGAAATTTGAGGATATTGAGAAACAATTGAATTCTTCACGCGAAGAAAAGATTATGGTAGATCAATCGTATGAAGCATTGAGGAAGGAATATGAATCAATAAGGCAAGATCATAAATTATTGAAATTAAACAATGAGAAACTTCAAGAACAATTGAAAAAAGAAGGAGAAAAGGTTAAAGAGGTACAAACCGAACTGGAAGAAACACTTTCATTATATGTATTAGTTAACAAAGATCTTGATGATGCATTAAAATTAGCAGGAAAGGCTTCAACAGCAGGTGCCAATGACGATGTAAGTGGCAAACAATTAGAGGATCTCAAAGCGGAAAGGGATAGATTAGAAAAGGAGGTTATAAAATATCGAGAAAATAATATGAAATTGGAAGTTTTGAACGTGGATCTGGTACAAAAGTTGCAAGATTCCGAGAATAAAGTATCACTTCTACTAGATCAAATGGAAAATGCAGTAGATACGTATCGCGGAATGGAAGATGATGAAATGAAAGATTCTAGCCAGAGAAATTCACAAAAATTAACAAGTGAACTCGATATGTTAACGTCACAATTTAATAGCAACATTCCCGATGATGACAGTGTTAGTGATTATACTAATTCAAGATGGAGTACACATTCAGGCACGAGCATAAACGATAGAGCATCGTCAAGACTAGAAGATTACGATGAAATTATGGCAAGGCTTGATGAAGTGAAAAAAGCAGCAGCTTTAAGAAATTTGAATCAGATGAAACAAATGAATCAAACATAAGGTGTCATTTTTTATTATTTAAATAAACAACCAAAAATAATTTTTTTATAATTTTTTTAATAATATTTTTTAATACTTTCATTTATTTTATTATTGTATTTTTAATTAATTGATTATCATAAAACTCAAATTTATATTTAAATTTATTCGATTAGAAAAAATTAATAATCTTTTTAAGAAACTTTATTATTATTATCATTATAACATTATATATCCATTCATCCATTCATTCATTCATTCATTCATTCATTCATTCATTAATTAAATTAATTAATTAATTCATTTATTCAATTTTTTTTTAAACAAAATTTTTAATAATAAATTATAATAATACCTGTAAATATTATTTATATAGGTAAAAAATTAGTAGTGGTTTCATAATAAACTAGAATATCATTTAAGACCTGGATTCTCAGAGGTGGATTATATTTTAAATGTGCAAAAGTATAATAGTAATATATATGTGTTTCTTCCATATTAAAAATCTATAGATTTCATCCATCCATTCTTTATTAATAAACAATTTATATGAGAATTCAATAGACTATTTACAACATGAACTAATAAATTTAACATTAAAACTTAAATTATAAATAAAATTCGCCATTTTGAATCTTAAAATCAAAAAATGATGCAAATACAAAGTATCTATGATGACTGCTCCAATTCCCTTTGCTTGGATATATTAAAGATTTTTTATTAATTAATTCATGTATTGTAGGATATACCAAAACCGCAGTACAATGAATTAGACTTAAGAGATAGCAATCTGTTGAAGAATGAAAATTTTTCTATGTACTTTCTTTCAAAATAAAATGCACATTCTTTTTTTTACAAATTAAAACTATTACTAATATTTCTTCTTTTATTGTTACATTTCATAAAATCAAAATGCATTCGATTTGTCTTTGGTGCTTGAATTTGAAACACACATAGGCAGGTCAGTATTGGTATGTAGAGGAACTTTTACATACATATGAGTTGTGTTAACTCTATGTTTTTTGAATTTTGGCTTTGAATTTAGTTAACTACATGTAATAGTAAATTAATAATAAAATAAGAACATGCTTGAGCTGTCTTTAGTGCCTGTGTTGAAGCAACATAAGTTGATCAATATTGGTACGTAGAACAACCTTTATGTAAGACAAGATTTGGCACAGTTTTAACTTTGAAGATTAAAAGTGATAAAAGGAGAAAACAAAGAATGCAGAAATTTCTTTTATTGCTGAATCACAATGAATCAATCACCAGAGATAAAATTGCTCTTTAAACTATGCAATTTTAATCTTGTTAGAGAAAATTTTAAATAAACTATTTTATCACCAGGAAGTGTATTATT
Source organism: Entrophospora sp. SA101 (assembly GCA_958430865.1). Classification (NCBI taxonomy): domain Eukaryota; kingdom Fungi; phylum Glomeromycota; class Glomeromycetes; order Entrophosporales; family Entrophosporaceae; genus Entrophospora; species Entrophospora sp. SA101. The sequence goes on along the minus strand of CAUDNR010000269.1, from coordinate 13,913 downwards.
ATAATAAGAAAATTGTTTATTACAAATAATGTAACTGTTATTTGTGGGATTTAATCAAGGTTAGGATATAAATAAGGGGGATATAAAAGAGGTATGACTGTAGTGAAGAGTTTATGATTTTGCTGAAAAAATAATAAAAAGATTATTAGAAATTTTCTAACATCAAACAACATGGAAGCTGATTTTAATAATGATGGCAGTGGTGGTAGTGATTCGTAACAAGTACATAAATCACATCCAGATGCATATCATATAATAAATAGAATATTAGAAATATTAGATGAAAAGATTGCCAAATATAAAAGCTCTCAAAAAGTTATACAAGTAATGATAATTTGTTAAACAATCTTGATTTAATTCTTTTCTCTAAAATGTTAACAAAGATGAATAAAAATTTCATTATTAATTAATTGGAATTACTGTCCATTAATTACTACTAACAATATTGATTAAAGAATCGACTATATAAAAATTTATTCATTATAATTATTTATCTTTTTTATTTTATTCTTAAAGCTGAATTATAATGTTTTGAAGTAAACTTTTTGATTCTTGATATTGCAAGGCATCATTTTGGTTGATTAACAATTATGGCTTAAAAGGCTACTTTTGTTGGTTAATTATAAGAAACTCACAATAATTTGGTGCTTGTCAATTAATTAGTTGAAGAATTTACTTTAGCTCTTGATTACTGCCTCTTTCTTGCACTTAAATGAGTCTGTAAGCACATTTAATGGTACTATGCCTACAGAAAATAAGTTAGGATCAGGAAGTAAATGAACAAGAACTAGAAATAAAAAATGCGTATTTTTAAAAAATATGAAATGGTGAAAAAAAGCTATTTTGGTTAGTATTAAGCTCAGTTTTGGAAATCAATAAACCATTTGATAATTTTCAAGACTTGCAAAAAGATAATTATTACATTCTTTTCATTAACATTATTTCTTGGTGATAAAATTGACAAGATGGCCAAATATTAATTCTTATTTATAGTAATGATTACTTTTGTAGATTATCATTACTATCATTTGATCTATTTTTTTTTGACATGAACCAGTTTTAAAATCATCATCTACATGATATTTCTCTAATAATTGCGCAGGCAATTTATATTTGCCTGCACTTAAAACATCCTTAATATTTGTCACAGCATCAAGATTATATTATTAACATTATTTATTAATATTGTCTCCAGTAGCTGTTTCTGAATTAATGTTTTTTCTAGCTTTGGTTTAGTTCTTGTGTTAACAGTAGAGTTTGACGATGATGATTGAATTCAAAATATATAAATAATATTTTTTTATCACGGGTAATAATTTTCTATTGTACAATGAGGTGGTGATGGAGTTGTTCCTAGATGATTGAATATCTTAATCTATGGCCTTCAACATTGGCACCATGATATTCATTATAAACACCTCTGCATATTTGTTCTATCTTCAAATTCTACAAAAGACCAATCAAATATTTGTGAATAATATAAATAAATGTTTTTGTTTTTGTTTTTCGACTTAACAAAACAATCAGCAGGAAACCAAACCTTGTAAGTACTACTATAACGGAATAAGATCCTCAAAGAGATATACGTGAAGACTATATCATTCAACGTTATGGAATTCCCCAGGATCCTACCACCATCATGTCCATATCTTTCAACGTACCCAGCCACATCGTGTTCATGAAAGTGTAAGACATATTTACTAACGTAAAGAGTTGTTGTTGTTCTTTTCAAACCATTAATTATTTATTATTTGTAATTAATAATGAATCCCATTCATTAGTTCATAATTTAGATGAATTTATTATCTGCCAATCAATTGATTGGTTCAATTTAGAGAAAATGATGACCAACGCTACTAAAAAGGCAAAAACTCTTTGCACGGGTTTTTTGAAGTTGATGCAACTGCGCGTTTTTCTCGAGTCATTGAACCAATAATACTAACCAATTAATCAATACTAACTAATAATCAAACTAACTGATGATTAATAATAATGCATTCCATTTCATATATATTTTCCTCATTACCTCCATCACAAAAAACATTATTCACATGGGGGGTAATACATTTGCTGTTGGGAATATTTTTATGGTTAAAAGGTCAATGGGGGAATGGATTAGGTAAAATTTTATCATTATTACTATTATATCACTATTTAAAAGAAAGGTTATTTGATTCTTTATTTTATAAAATTAAAACTTTTTTTTATTAGCTTTAACAGGCTTTGCTTATTTAGTAATATTTGATGCCATGGGAATATTCACAATTTTTATTTCAACAGTTTTAATTACTTATAGATCGTTAAGAGAACCAACAATTAAAAATCCTTTTGGGTAAATAAATTTATTTTTAAGAAATTTGACTTATTATTATTATTTATAGCTAATAATCATTTTTATTGTTTTACTATTATTAGAGTTCAAAGATATGAAATATTATTTGGATTTATAAATATTTTATATTTATTATTTGTTGCCTTATATATATTAAAAGAAGGCTTAGAACATCTATTACTGGAGACAAGTGAGGAACATTATGATCATAAGTACATTAATAAATATTTTTACATGATATATATTTATTTGGCTATACATTTTTAATTGATTATGAACTAACTATATAATTCCTACATAGTTTTGTATTTCCATTATATTGGGTTATATTAGCACTTGGAGTAACTTTAATATCAGCAATTAATTATCGAAATCACAAAGGATTTTGTATATGTTAGTTTAAGTAATTATGTATATAAATTGTTTTTATTATCTTTTATATTAATTAAATCATTCTAATTAACAAAAAGAAAAAAAAATTTTTTATTGAATAACAAATAGTATGGAAATCATCATTCATAAAGGGAAGAATAAGTTCAACATCATATTTTAATAATAATAATGATAAGGAAGATGATGGTATATCATTAATAATATTCAATAATTTATTCACTTTAACAGTGTTGATATGTGGAATAAGTGTAATTATAGTTGGAAAACTTATGGAAAAAAAGTACTATAAACGTTTATACATATTTGTACATTAATATATATATATTTATTTATTTATTTTAATTTTTTTTTAAGTCAACACTTAGGATGGTTGGATAAAGTTGTATCAATAATAGAATCAATGCTTATGTTTTATTTAGCTTGTCCTATTGCAACATCATTAGGAAAAATACTATTACAAACAACTCCTGATTCAATATCAATGTATTTAGAAGATTATTTGAGAGAGGTAATTTCAAATCAATTGATTGATTGATTGATAAGTATAATCTTTATATTTATATATATTAATTTGTTTATAGGTAAAACTTGATACAAATATATTATCACTTACTTCAGTTCATTTTTGGCAAAATTCATATGGACAATTGATTGGTACAATGTGTATACAAATTAAACCAGAGGCAAATGAACAAATTGTGTTAAAACATGTATATCAAAAATTAAGTCCTTTATTAGTTAATCATAATAATGGCGAAAAGGGTGAATTGACAATTCAAATTATCAAATAAATTCTTTAACATTTTGTTTTTAATTGGCTAAATTTTATTAAATAAAAAAAACATAAACTTGTTAGTTTGCGTGTTTAATTTATTTTTTAAAAAGTTTACTGACTCTCTCGTACTAATTTTTAGAGCAAGAAAATGAAAGATATAGTGATATTTATTGGTACATTTACTTCTTCAAATACCAATCAATACATATAAAGAGTTGAAAATATTGGATTTCAAGTTGAACCTTCTATTACAAGATATGTAAGACACGTTGTTTATGAGGACTTGAAACTATAGATGAGCGGAATTGGTAAATCCAAATAATAAAAAAGTACGTGATTCAAAAACAACTAAAAATGGTAACGCGATGATGATGTGGCGACGACAATGATAATAATGATCAACCGTAGTAATAGTTTCAAAATTAATAATAGCGTATTTAGTATTAATAATTCATAAAATTTAAGGAAATTCGAATAAAGTAAAATTAATAATTCGAATAAAATTAATAATAATAATAATAATAATAATAATAATAATAATAATAATAATATATAATAATAATAATAATAAAAAACAATTCGAATAAAACTAATATGCACATTGCCAATCCAATCCAATTAAAAATATTCCTTGTATATAGTGATAATGACATTTTTTTTAATAGTAGTAATATAGATTATGAATATAACTATAACTATTGTAATTTATATTATCTTATCTATAATTTTACAAATAGTTAAAATCCCTTAACAATAACAACAACAACAAATATAGAATCTGTTGCATCAAGCTGTGAATAATTCGAATTAAGATTGAATTGTATTACGAATAATTCGAAACCCCATCAACCCATCATCATCATCACCACCATCATCATCAACCATGATAATAGAATTTTAAAAAACAAATAATCTGATAGAATATATAAAAATTTACCACATTTTGCATTCCAGAAAACTTTTACACCGTCTAATTTTTCAGAATCAACCATCCGGTTGGATCAAAATTTTTAAGTTTCCAGGGTTGAGTAAGGAATAAACCAGGAGTGTTATATACCATCAGGAATTGACTCATATTGGGCATCTAAATTGATTTGGTAAGTTATCATCAGTGTTTTTAATATATTAATTATAGAAGGTCATATTCTTGATGATGAACTTTTTGGTGTTTGTGAAATGTTTCAATCAACAGTTAATATTGTTTGACAGATAGGAAAAAATTACGTTTCAGGTAAAATTTTTATTGCAAGTATATACCGTACCGTATAGTCTCGAAAGATAGCATCCTTCATTTATATCGTGTAACAAATAATTTTAAAATAGGAGTGCTATATTTCGGGACTATACGGTACATATATATATACAAAGAGGTAATTGGTGAAAGCTTTATTATTATTTACCAATTATTATCATTAACTAATATTTATTTATTTGTTAAAATATTAAATTATAACAAACGAGTAGTGTTGTTGTCTAATTCATGGCCAATTGACTAAATTATTATTATTTCTTTTTACAAATAAATGTTTACATATTTTGAAGGTAAAAAAAAACAAAGATGTAAAAGAACAAGGCTTACCTCAAATTCCTGAATATGCAGAAGATTCTAGCAATTCAATAGCTACTAGATATGAACGCGGAGAATTAGTTTATTAGTAGAAAAATATTTCCTTAAAAAGATTGTCTTCTACAAAAAAATCCTTGTGGTATAAGAAAACTTAACCGTCATATGTAATATTATGTGGGTGCCAAAATATCATCAAATAGTTATCAGAATTAGCAAATTTTTTTTTTAGTAAATATTGAAATATTTTATCATTCTAACATATTTATATGGTCATAAAAATGTTTTTTAATTAATATTCAAAGGTTGTTTGTTAACCACACCACTTTTAACTTTGTCTCGAAAAAATTGTAACGTATACTCTACCCTTAATATTAATATTAAAAAATATTAAGAATATAGAATAAGAATAATTAAAATTCCGAATGGCCCGGGAGCCCGAAAATTTTTGGTCCGGTTTCGAGTTTTATTGAGTTGTACCAATTATACTTGTGGTCAAAATTATTTATAACTTATAAAGATGTAAGACCCAATTCGTGGCGCAAGCATGTTTCATGACAATTAAGAATTTTCTGATTATGTTACATTCAAACCCCTCTAAAGTTTCCATGTAATAAATAAAAAGTTTACATGTGGCTAAAAGTTTGAATTAATTCATACACACATTACGAATTTGTTTTGTGTCTTGAATCACGTCTTGCGTCATAAATTACCTCCTGAGTCATGAATTACGCCTTGGATCACAAGATTGTGTCTTTACGTCACGCACAACATCACAAGCATTGCTTTCATTTTAACGACATGTATATTAACTAGTAGTATAACTGTTTTTTTATTTATATTTAATTAATAAAATTTGGGGAACAAATCTTATGTGATAAACACAAAAAATTCATTTAAACTTATCTAAATCTTATCATCTCAAAATAAAATCTTTAATTAGAATATAAATTTTCATATGCATATTGCTTACTTTCTTAGTATTAATTAATGCAAATGTAATATCAGATCAGAGACCGATCCAAATTTCAGGTTAACACTTAATCCGCCCGAAACTGGTCTGTTTTAAGAATTATTTTGATGCACTAAAAACATTAACATTAAATTTGAAAGTCGTTTATTATATAATCAACACATTCTATACACACAGAAATAAGGAAATATTCAATCATGAATAAACATTTACGAACATTGATATTTGTTTTAATAACAACGTTGTTGTTCTTCTTAATCGTGAACAAAAGTTGTGTGAATCAATTGATCATGTGTATTCAGAACTTAAAAAACTTAAATTGAATAATAGAGAAGATTTGATGATTCGTAAACCAAAAAGTTTATATGAATCAGGTAGATCAAAACACACTTCTTAAAGTAATGAAGTTTTTCGAAAATATTTTTTTATATAGGTAAAAACTTTTTATGATGGTGAAGCATATGGTCCAGGCGAAGGAAAATATAAAGGAACGAACGAAATAGAATCTACGGTTTAAATTACAAGCCCCGCAATAAAAAATTTTATTATTTGAAATATTACATAGTTATAAAAATTATTATACACATCAAAAGGTTGGTTAGGTTTAATAGGGGCCAAATCTATTAGTATTCAACGAACCAAAAATTTTGTGTAACAAGATTTTTTCTTACATGCTCATTCAACCAATACTTTATAGTAAATCTTTTATATTAAAAAAAAATAATAAATATTATAAATTATAAAAATCAGTGAATTATTATCAGTTAAGGGTAGGGGGAATCACGTGTTAATTTAATAGTAAATCCGGGGCTCAATTTTTTCAAAAATTCGAGTTTTCCCAAATTAGTAATTATCTTAAAAGTAAAACTACGGCAAGACACGTTGAAACAACTTCAAAATTATTTATATCTAATTTTGGTGTTTCTTAACTATTTGAAAGTACTTCAAGCAAAACTTCTTAATAAAAATTTGTAAATTTCTTCAAAAAACTTAACGCGTTTCAAAATAAACATAACTTCTTCCATAGTAAACACCTGCTCATTTCTTAGTAAGCACCTGCTCATTTCTTAGTAAGCACCTACTCATTTCCTAGTAAAAGTTACACATTCCATAATGTAAAATACTTATTTGGCAAAAAATTCTCATAAAAGAATAAAGTTCAATAAATATTTGATAAAGTGTTATCTACTAGTAATTATTTCTACACAAAGGCTTCTTATTTTATTTTATTTTTAGAATTCAAAAATGGTCAGTTGGTATAATTCATTAATTATGGATATTGCTGAGGGTGCTGAAGAAATGATATATTCTCATTCTTGGGATTATTATTTATAAATAAATAAATAAATATATATATATATATAATTTTTTTTTTTTAATTTTTATTATAGGAAATTTTAATGTATATTAATATTTCATAAAAATATTGATCAACATTGTACCCGGCAGGCAAAAAAAATTGAGCCATGATTTACTATTAAATTAACACGTGATTCCCCCTACCCTTAAATCAATTGATTGGTAAAATTGTTTTTGTTACAGTATACAGTTTCAAAATTTTTAATGGGTCAAATTATGTTCTTTTTTCCTAAGTAACTCCATTTTTTTATTTGAATGGACTCTTTTTCGACCCTGCCTTTCTTTTTTTTCCTACAAGAAAATATAAAATAAACTCCAATTCATATCACCTACCACCTTTTATTTCCTTTAATTTTCCATTCGTCTTCTTCTCTATCACCACTACTCTTACCACCATATCTCATATAAAATAATTGGTGTAAAATATTATTGTTATTATTATAAACAAATTATTAATATTATTATTAATATTATTGTTATTAATATTAATAATAATCACTCAAATCAATCATATATACAGAATTTAAACACTTGACAACAACAAAAAACAACAAAACACAAATATTACAATTACAAAAAAAAACAAATAGCTTCTCATCTTTAATTATGTTACAGGCATATACACATATATTAGTCATGTTTATATAGAATTTTCTTTTTTCTTGATCATCATCATCATTTACTTCATATGCATTTTTTTTTTCCACCCCCTCCGCAAAACAATAAAAGAAAAAAAACCAAAGCAAAATTACAAGAAAAATTTACTTTAAATACTTTATTATGCAATAATTTCCAAATAAAATTTATAGATTTTTTTTTTTAATAATAATAATAATAATAATTTTTACTAATTACTACTACTTACCTAATCACTAATTAATTAATTTCATCTTTATTTTAATATTTGGTTATTTTTTCTTTGATTTATGGTTATTTTTGGGACGTTTGACTTTTTTTAATTTTTTTATGAAAAAAATACTTAATTATATGATTTTTATTTATTATTGATCAATTAATTAATATATTTAGATTTATGCTTTTTTTAATTCTTTCTCTGGCAATATAAAATCTGAACTTTTCAATCCAATCAATCACATTCACATTATACATTCCTTTTTTTTTTTTTTTTGTATTTTTTTTAAATAATAAATTTTAAATAATAAAAAAAAAATAATAAAAATATAACAAAAATAAAATAAGTATTATCATCATTATCCCGTAGATCCAAATAAACAAAATTAAGTTAGGGGATTGACGTTGCCTTATTTGTATTTCATTCTATAAATAACAAAAAAGAGAGCTAATCATGGTGTGGAATGATGGCACATTTTATATGTGTATATTAATATATTCTTAGAATACCAATAGGAACTTTTTTTATTTGTTTGTAGGAAAATCCATGTAAAATTCCGACGTTCAACCCGATTCATGTGGCACAAACAAGATTTATAAAATACAAACAAAAAATTTAAATCATAATCAATAATAAATTAATAATAATTCTTATTTAAAATTTCCAATTTAAGAATGAATGTGTATCCCAAGATTTTTTCAATTCTACTCAATCCAACAGTGTAATATGTAAACTAGAACTAATTTTGGAAGAAAGATCCAGTAAATTCATCTTCTCGTTATTATTATTATCAATAAATGTTTGTTTGTCTGTTTGTTTTATTGCTTGTGATTGAGATAAAAACCATTCCTTGTAACATCCACATTAAATCCATAATAATATGACTGTTAAATAAAGACGCCTATTTGTAACTAAGCTTATTATTATTATCATTATTACAAGTTTTTTACTGGAAATAATCTTTAAAAAAAAAAAAAACAAAACAAACAACAAACAACAGCAGCCACAACAACAACGACGATGACGACGATGACACAGCAACAACAAGAACTAATAATTGTTGGAATCTTCTATCTTATCTATCAAAAAAAATAATAATAAATAATATTTTTTTTTCAATAAAATTTGATTATGCGTACCATCTCAATCACCAAAATTATAATATTTGCCACAAATTAAATTAATTTGCAACTAAACCTGTTATTAATCACGCATTGTTATTACATTATTATTATGAAGTTTACCTATGATATAAAAGAAGAAAGTCCTCCTGATTATACAGAGCATTGATGTCATAAAATTTATTGGTACTGAATTGCAAAGTTTACACCAAATTTAATAAATTAAGAATGTATACATAGATGCGTGTGGCCCGGTTTAAAGAAAACACAAATTTAAAGATAATCAAAAATTTTTACAAGAGTTTTGTGGTCGCGATTGTGTGATGCTAGGGGGCGCAATTTAGATTTAGTGCAAAGTTTTTCATATAAAAAAGGAGAAAAGGAAATTTTGGTATTACAGAATAATTATGTTGTGTATATAGAGAGACAATTGATTTGCAAATTTACACGCGCGAATTCAAATTAGCCAATCAAAATGTGTATTCAACATCCAAGTTCGAATTATGATTTTTTCATAATAAACAAAGCTTTATTATTAAATTATTAAAGCAAAGCAAAACTACACCATCAAAGCTTTCCAATCATCTTCTTTTATATCTAAAAAAAAAGTCTTAAAAATTGGCGAGAAGTTATGGTGCATGCAAGAGCCTTTTTGGTAATCTAGATAAAGACCCTTCCTTTCCAAACTCGATATTAAGAAAGAAATTGAGTGTGGGCGCTTGTGTTACATAAAAAATGCGCACATTTTGTTGATAAAATAATTTGGGCATGCTTGCAACAAAACCAGACAAAATGAACATTGGTATTACCAAGAATTTCAGGTTTGTTTAACATCACAATTGTATTACAATGTAATGTGATCATGATATTTGGATCATTAATTGCTTATAGTAACAATTGGTCAACTTCAAAATACTAAAACAAAAAAAAAATTATATCATTTTAAAAAATTTAACCGATAAGTTTTAT